>CABHPR010131401.1:0-29609 GCA_902168415.1 Peromyscus melanophrys
TGGCTATTCTAATACCCTCTTAACAGACAACTTTCTATACTTCCTAAATTAGAACAGTTCCAGAAAATGCAACCCAAATCTTTTTGCATGTTAATTAGTAACATTACAGTAACTTACTAACAATACAGAACACTTAATATTTTAACTTCATTTTATCAGCAAAAATAAGTTAGTGTGTGTTAAAAGTTATAATGGAGATGGAGATTCAGAATTGAATGGCCTAATATGGCTTTTATTCCTTCTCTGTCAGTAATACTTTCCAGGTACTGAGATCTATTGTTTCTCACAATTGAAAAATCTCTAGTCAGTTTTCTTTGATTTCACTGTACAACAATAACAAGCATATCATGCAATAGTAATATATATTGAAAAGTATAATTATATATAAAATGTTATAAAAAATAATGACTTATATAAATTGAAACATAAATAGATGATAGAAATAAATGGTATTTCTCCTGAACTGTGAAATTATAATATATATAATACACATATTTGTAATAAATTAGTCAAAGTATCAAGTATAAATAGGGAACAAATGATTTCTTTTAGATCAAAAAGTACCTTGATTTTATATTATCAATCCTAAGCCTCACATTATGGCCCACATCTTGACCTAAGATATAAATAATCTTAAATATTAAAAGAGATGTGAGTTATATCAAAATTGTGGTGGCATGGAAAAAATTACTTTCAATTTAGATGTATGCATCCGGAAATATTATTTTACTCTGGGCATGATCTTTACTGAGGGGCATCTACTGTTTTATGGTTTTATAATGGGAACAGAAACAGGGCATTACAAAGACTTGTTTTACCTTGACAATCACATATCCTCAGCCCTAAGGCACTGAAGAATAAAGTAGGTTCGAGACAAAGAGAAGAAAACTTCCAACTGATTACAAAAAACTTAATCTGAGATATTTATAAATTTTACATAATGATATTTTCCTAAATATCATTAGAAATTTAGGTAGAAATTTGAACAAAACTCTTAAGTATCGAAATGTTTATAAAGTATTGAAACCCTTATGAGGGTATTATTGTATTTGCTGTAAAGCAGGAGGGAAAAAACAGTTTTACAAGTCATTTGGTTTGCAATATAGTGAACCAAATGGCTTGCTGGAAATTTGGATAGAATTCAGTTTTTCTACAGCCACTATTAAAATTGATAGTGACAGCTCATTCTGAGGGAAAAATGTTATTTTCCAGTGATTGATATGAGCTCAAAGGGGTGTGAAGAACTACGGTGTACTTTGTGCATAAGAGTTGCCACGGACTGGCACATCTCTGACTCTGTTTGAAACAAGCCAGGGGTTGGCCATTTTCAGTGCCATTGAGCTTATATACCTCTTTAAATTATTTGATTTGCTTGGATATTCCACAAAGCATAAGGTGCCAAATTTCAAAACTGAATCTCTGATTTTTCTATTAGATTAGCACATCATTTATTAAATCTAACTCTAATGTTTTCTTCTTTTAATAAGATGCCAAGTCACATATATTAATTAAACGCATTTCTAACTTAGTAAATGGTGCTCTCAAATTTTCCACTCCATAAGTGTAACAGGTGAAGGAAAATAAAGACTTTTTGGCATAAGAAAATAAGATAAAATCTTGACATTGGAATAATGTTGTTATAACACCATAGATAACAAATGGTGCTTAATGCAGATAAATGGCAATTTTTTTTAAACTCTGCCCATTTAAATTTTACTGATTTGGTATGTACACATCTTAATGTCTTAACTATACTTGCAGAGACCAACTAGTCTTTTCCAATGCAAAATCATTTCAGGGGGATTATTTACACATTTTAAAATATGCTCTGAAAAAATTCTAGCCTTTTTTCTCTGTTGTATTTATCTAATTATTTATTCAGATTCCCTTTGTCACTGACAAGTCTTTCAATTATGCACCACACTCTAAAAGTGATGTTTCTAGCGACTGGAACACTGGAAAAATGTTTACAGTGCTTTTGTATTTAGCCAGGTATTCTCCATGCATTTTTCTTATAAACATTACATGGTCTTTTAAAATTTATGTAATGGTAATTTTCAAAAGTTAGTATGCCAGTTTAACAAGCTAAAATAAGTGCTATAAACAAACTGCTTTATAAAACAAATTTATTTCTTAGAGCTCCGGAGGCCCAGAAGCTCAAATTCAAGGGTCTTGAAGATTCAGGACCAGGTAAAAGGTCCACATGGAACTAGAAAGCCATGACGATTGTACATCCTCAGACTTCTGAACAAATATCTTTACCAACCAAGTCTTCTCACAGACCCTCCTTTGACACTTTAAATATGAAATTATTAAACCTTTTGTCTAAAGGCCTCCATCTTTATGACTTCATTGCTGTCTAAATGCATACTCTACACTACTATAAATCTGAAATTAGGATTTTCACATATGAATGTGTACAACATAAGATATAAATAACAGGGAGCCACATCACTGAGTAGGGTGGTACATGCTTTTAATCTCACCACTTGAGAAGTAGAAACAGGGAGGATCAAGAGTGTAAGTCCAGCCTCAGATCCATAGTTAGTTTGACGCCAGCGTGAACTACATGAAACTGTCAAAATAAAACAAAAAGCAAAATAAAGTGATTGCAACTTTGAAGGTATAAACAAACAGATCGAGAAAATGTGTGGCCTCTATATTTTCCATTGTGAGTCTGTTGCCATTCTGAGACAAATCAAGGTGCGTTGTTTGAATGGGAAAACAATCAATAAATAGCTTCTTAGAGGTAACCGATTCTATCATCAAGAACATGTCTGTTGGTGTGTTGAATTCACATTGGTATAGCTAAATTCCATGTTTTTGAATAACTTCTCTACTCACATAATGTAGAGCATCACCAGGTCAAACAGGGAGGTAGAAGGAATATGGGAGGGGATATTTAAAATGAAGGGTCATTTGAGGACTCATGCAAACCAAATACAGGAGAAGCTTCCATATGTGTGTGTGTGTGTGTGTGTGTGTGTGTGTGTGTGTGTGTGTGTGTGTGTGTGTGTGTACATATATATACACACACACATATATATATATACATAGATATGAACATGATCTAAATAAAATTATCAAATAAAGGTGGAAATGGAGTCCCTACTGAACATCTGTCATCACCAAGTGAAGCTTCCATTGCCAGGAATGGGTTATATCTCATTGAATTCTTGGCCAAATGGGCCCCATGGGAACCCCAAACAACCTGAGCTATTACCATTGCTATTACCTATTCTCTAAAAACTGATAGAAATGTGGGGGTATTGTGTTCACCAAAATATTGTGTATGCTAATAAACTTATCTGGGGTCAGAGATGGAATAGCCACAATATGAAACAGAGGTTAGGCAGTGGTAGCATACGCCTTTAATTCTAGCTTTCCAGAGGCAGAAATTCATGTGTTCAAGGATACACCCAAGCATGGTGACCCACGCCTTTAATCCCAGAAAGCACGCCTTTAATCTCAGGGAGTGGTGGTAGAAAGCAGAAAGGTATATAAGGTGTGAGGACCAGAAACTAGAGGCATTTGCCTGGGTAGGCATTTGCCCTGGAGAGGCATTTGGCCTGGAGAAACATTTGGCCTGGTTAAGCATTCAGGCTTCTAGCAGCAGTTCAGCTGAGACCCATTCTGGATGAGGGCTCGGGGCATCCAGTCTGAGGAAACAAGACCAGCTGAGGATCCGGTGAGGCGAGATAGCTGTGGCTTATTCTATCTCTCTGACCTTCCAGTGTTCACCCCAATACCTGGCTAAGGTTTGATTTTATTAAGAACTTTTAAGATTCATGCTACATAGTAAGGCCTTGATTCTGAAGACAACACCTACACAACTCATTGAACATAGAGTAGACTGCCAACTTAGAGCTTTCCAACTTTCTGTGTGTGCTCCCAAAGAAGAAAGGTAAACACATACAAAGCTACACACTTTTCCTTCTACAATGATGAAATACCTGCATGGTGCACTAATGTAATAGTGGCACAAAACTTGTGGGAGAGTAACCAACTAACAACTGATTTGATTTAAGGCAAATTCCATGAGATGGAACTCACGCCTGACACTGCTCATGTAGCTGAGAACCTGAAGCCAGATAGGCTATAGGACCTAGGGGAAAACCAACTACTACTGTTCTGCTAAAGGACCATAGCCACACAACAACTCTACAGATCATCAGCGCCTTGCTCGGTAATTATCAGAGAAGCTTCCTCTAGGCGGAACAACACAGAGACCCACATCTGGACAAGGGCATGGAGTGAGAGACCTTGGAACACTTAGCACTAAATGGGATGTCTCCAACAAACCCCTCCCCTTTGGGCTCAGGGAAACTTACCAAAGAGGAGGAAAAAAAAATAATTATAAGAGCCCGTGGCGATGGAGGAAACTATGAACAAAGATCTTTTAAACATAGCAGGGCCAATACACGCATGAACTCACAGTCTTTCTTAGTACACACAGGGCATGTGCAGTCTGTGCCAGATGGTGTGTCCCAGCACTAAAAGAAGTGGACCAAAGATACCATCACTAATCCAGAAGCTATCTCTAACTGATGACCTTAGCCTGTGAAAAAAAATCAGTTCTTTCTAACAGAGTCCTATCAGGATACAAAACATTCTTAAGGCCAGGTCCCACGTCCAGCAGTCTCTGGCCAAGACAAAATGAACACTATAACGTCCTTGGGCATTTTTTTTTCTCATGTTTTGTCAGGGTATTTTTGTTTGTGGTTTTTGAGTTTATATTATGGCTTCTGGTTTTGTGCTTTTTATGTGACGCATGTGTGTACAAATGTGTGTGACTTGGCATCTGTTTATGTTTCTTATACTTTTTTGGGCTCTTTTTTTTTTCTTGTTTGTTTGCTTTGTCCTATTACATGTTTTTTTTTTTCAATCTCTTTATTACTCTTTGGATGCCCATTTGTTTTCTAATAAGAGACAGAAAGGGTGAGGTTTCAGGTACAAGGGGAGGTGGGAAGGGACTTTGAGGAGGTAAGGAAAGGGAGACCATAATCATAATATATTGTGTGAAAAAATTTAATTAAACAACGAGGAAAGAGAAATTAGATAGAATACTGTTCCTAGAATAAATGAAACCACTGCTTACCGGACATTCAGACAAACATCATTCAAATAAACAAGCACTTCTTTAACATCCCTGTGGTGTTATTTTTGCCTTGTAGCTTTCAAATTCTAAGTTTTAAACTCTTCCATCCAATTTGAATATAGACCATTATTTTCTTTTTTATTTTATTTTATTTTATTTTATTTTATTTTATTTTATTTTATTTTATTTTATTTTATTTTATTTTATTTTATTTTATTTTATTTTATTGTACAATACCATTCAGTTCTACATATCAGCCACGGATTCCCCTGTTCTCCCCCGTCCCGCCCCCCTCCCCTTCCCTCCAGCCCACCCCCCATCCCCACCCCCTCCAGGGCAAAACCTCCCCCCCCCCATGACTGAGATCAACCTGGTAGCCTCAGTCCAGGCAGGGCTAGTCCCCTCCTCCCAGGCCGAGCCAAGCGACCCTGTATAAGCCCAGGTTTCAAACAGCCAACTAACTCATGCAATGAGCACAGGACCCGGTCCCACTGCCTGGATGCCTCCCAAACAGTTCAAGCCAATCAACTGTCTCATCCATTCAGAGGGCCTGATCCAGTTGGGGGCCCCTCAGCCATTGGTTCATAGTTCATGTGTTTCCATTCACATGAACTATTAGCTATTTGTCCCTGAGCTTTATCCAACCTTGGTCTCAACAATTCTCACTCATATAAACCCTCCTCTTTCTCGCCAATTGGACTCCTGGAGCTCCACCTGGGTCCTGGCCGTGGATCTCTGCTTCCAGATCCCTCAATCATTGGATGGGGTTTCTAGCACGGCAATTAGAGTGTTTGGCCATCCCATCACCAGAGTGGGTCAGTTCGGGCTGTCTCTCGACCATTGCCAGCAGTCTATTGTGGGGTTATCTTTGAATATAGATCATTATTTTCAATGAACATTATAAGTGGCTTACATGAGATGTCAAAAATAAGAAAGAATTCCACTTATTGAAGGGGAGATTTTTTTTGAAAAATAAAATATTACTCATTTAATTGTATCACAACGTAGACATCATTGATCTGGAATTTTACTCTTAGAAATATAACCCTCCCCTTAAGGCTCGGGAATTGTGTGTGTGTGTGTGTGTGTGTGTGTGTGTGTGTATGTGTGTGTGTGTGTGTGTGGAGGGGGGAAGCAGAAAGATTGTAAGATTCAGAAGTGCTGGATAAGTTTAAGGAAACAACAATTTTTTAAGGTCACATCACAGGGATAGTGGCAGCAAGCATACAATCTCTTCAAGTCCAAGCCAGACAATATCCCAGCATGGTGAGGAGAAGGTAAGCACAACATCTCACCACTAACTGAGCAGCTATAGACATTTGATAACTGCAGGGTGGGGAAGAACCAATTTTCTTTGATGATGTAACACCCCACTGCCAAAAGTCCTTGGGTAACAAAAACTGGACTTGACAGGGAAGAAGTAGAGAAAACCCTGAGCTGGGTGGGTAGGGAAGCAAGGGTAGAAACAGTGGATATTGGAGAAGCCGCGAGTGAATAGGATCGTAACACACTTTCCAAAGTTCTAATAGAATTAATGAAACATTACTTTTAAAGGAAATACACAATAATTGACACATAGCAGCACATAGAATGCTTTCATTTAACCAACAGTATAAGAACTAGAGAATCTGAAAGAAATTTATTGTGGAGCTATGCAGTTTAGTTTAAAGTCTAATTATTTATTTTTCTTAGATAAATATTTATTATAATTTTCAAATGTGCACATTATTATGATTCACTTGCTTGAAGACATTCATCTTAAACCTCCGCAGAGCAACTACATGTATCACATTATGCAAAGATTATAAATGTGCCATTCTTCAACAGATACGAATTCTAAGTAAAATAATGTTAAGCTATGCTCTACCCACATGTCCATGTATAGTAACTACTTTGAATCTGTAGAGCCTCTTTTTGAATTCTGATTTTAACAAAGTTTGTAGTTCATAGGCTTTAGTGCAAAACAAGCGGATGAGAAATGTGGCCACAAGAGCAGAGAATGAGGCTGAGCTACAAATAGAAATATTCAGCTTGAAGTTTAAAAAGCAAACACGGTAGATGGTGAGTTCTGTTTGTTCCAGGAAGGCTTAAGCTGTGTCACACTATAAATGTTCAGACAGTTTTAAATGTCCTTGGAGATGTCTAAAGAGAAATATGTTCATGGACATTGGCTCCTCTAAAATTAATCTCTTATGTTGATAAAATAAAAGTGATGTTTCTCTTCTAAAAAGAAGAATGATTTTGGCTCCTACTACCTACCATATGCTTGGGGCAGGAAAACTAGTCAGTGTGTCATTGTGCTCCTTAAAAAAAAAATCCCATTTGCTGTTTGTCACAGTAAGTCAATCATGGGGTATCAGTGCATTGAGGCAGGTTAGCAATTCATGTTCCTTTCAATCTCTCCCTGTGTCTACAAAGGACATCTTCAAGTATTCAGTGACCTCTTGCAGTAAATTTTGGGAATTATATAACTTTCAAACTTGGAAGCATACATAGGTACATGAAAATCTCTAGTTTCTAACTACCTACTGAGAAATATCATTCTTACTTTAACTTGGAAAACTAATTATTAAAATTTCAGAGCAGGCACCTCTAATGAAAGCTAAAATTCATGTGTTCTTCGCTTATCACTTTTACAACAAAAGTAAGATGGAATTTTCATTTCATAATAATTATAGAGTAAGAAAAAAATCAAGTTGGTACACTTACATCACATGTACCTTACACTCAGCTTGCCATGTTGTTAGCGTCCTAAATTGATATTGTCTGTGGGTTACAGGGTATGTTAATAGTCACAAAATTCCGTACTTTATCCAGAGTTATTTATTTCCCCATTGTGATGTGTTTGCTCACTGCAACACGTGATTATGCATGTGGTCTCCTAACTCCCACTTCTCACATGCCTTTAAAGTTTAAAGTAGATGAAATACCTTTTAAAATAATTAAATTCCTAATATTTTCTGTTAATACTTTGGTGATGTTATTGGGGATGAAAGACACAGTGAATTGCTAATAATTTTAAATATGTTTTATTACTCTATTACCCAGAACAAAACAGATTCTAAAAATTATCCTGCAAAATAGCTATCAAAATGGTGAAAATGAATAAGAGAAAATATAATTAAGAAGAAAGTAGAGTAACTACAATATGTGTATACTGTTTTTAAGAGGGTAATAATGGTGGCCCTTCTGCCTTAATCTGTAGAATAGCTGGGACCACAGGAGTGAGCAACTTGGAAATCAGTGGAACCAATCTGAAGAATTACGTGACAAAATTTACTGAAGTTGAAGTTATGACATGACATACTTAAAGAAGATATATATGTATTACCCTTCAAGACATAGTAAGTTAATGCATAATAAACACCATTCTGAAAGCATACATTTGAGAGTGCCAAAGAATTTTCTACATGTGAGAGTAATGGCACATTCATACAAAAAAAAAAAAAAACCTAAAACTGTTTTTTATTCTTCCAATATTGTAACCACTAGCTCAAGCTTTAAATTCAAGCTCAAGTAAAATTAAAAAAAAAAAAAAAAACCTTAGGCCAGGCGGTGGTGGCGCACGCCTTTAATCCCAGCCCTCAGGAGGCAGAGGCAGGCGGATCTCTGTGAGTTCGAGGCCAGCCTGGGCTACCAAGTGAGTTCCAGGAAAGGCGCAAAACTGCACAGAGAAACCTTATCTCGAAAAACCAAAAAAAAAAAAACTTGGATTCTCTATTATTTTAACAATGTTTTAACACTCAATAAAATATGTAGAATAATATTAAATAGAACCGTCCTCAGATTAGAGGCAATTCTATCATATATATATATTTAAATGATGATTTATAGCTATATAGATATGATAATACTCAAAATTGCAATGTTAAATAGGAGAAGCTACATGGTGTCACTTATATAAATACTCCAAACAGATAAAATGTGATTTTTGTATTGGAAGTGAGGTCATTCATTAAGGACATGGTGGCAGAAAGAACAATATGATAATCTGCATTATATTATGTTTTGTTTCATTATTAAAGCTAGTTACACAGATGTGACAATTTGGAGAAAATTCACTCAACAGCCCACTGTTGACTTTTGTGCTTGTTTTGTTTCATAGTAGTTTAATACAATGTTTGTCAAAGAAAATAATTGTGTCATATTAAAAGGTTATATGCAGAGATAGAGTAATAGGATATGTGAATATTCAATCATAAATGATAGATAAACCATAGCATCACCATGAAAAACTGAGTAATGTAAGCAGTCTACATAATTTTCTCATTAATCTCCTATCCATAATATTAAACATTACATGCATCTTTGTTTTTATGGAGCTGTAAATTTTTGCCTTCAATAATACCTACACCCAAAATTCGACTTCTATGAATCACTCTATATTTTGTATTCAAAAGCGTTATCTTACATATGTTAGCCTAACTCATTAATTTTGGTAACTAATAGCTTTTATTCTTGCTTTCCTATTAGAAAAGAATTAAGATCAAGGAAATATCCCTTTAATAAGGTTATAACCAGTAATCAAAACAGTGTGTGCTACAATTTAATAGAGGTATCTTTCGTGGTTATAAAGATATGAATGAGGACTCAGAGTATATATGTCATAAGTATTACTGAATATATCCCCACTGATGGGCTTACAAATTGATAACATGTATTATATGTGCTTTGGGCAAACATTTCTTGGCCTTGCCTAAATATTAAGGCTTCCAATATTTCTGAAAGTTATTCCATTATTTTCTCTGTTTCATTTTATGCTCTCTCTATTAAAGTATAAACACCAGGTTATGTCTATATATTTTAATCTATGAGTATTACAGATGATCAATATTCTGGACATTAAATATGCATCAAAGTCAAAGAAAAAGATATAAGAGAAAATATTAAACCTCACATGAAAAAAGAGAAGTTTAAAGCCATTGTAAGAATTGCAATACACATTGTTCATTAAAATTTCCATGGAACATTTTATGATTTTAAAATATCTATGAAGAATTAAAATAAATAGAAAAGGAAGTGAAAAGAAACAAATACATTAAAGAGTAACTGGTTAGTTGTAAACACACACACACACACTAAATGTGTACACAATGAACATTTAAATATGTCCTTATACATTGGGATAATAAATTTATTGGCAGTTTTGAGAAATAACAAAGAAGATGAAAGAGTCATTCATTGGCTTTAATTATAGTGAGAAGTATGAGTATAAATATTGTCAAAACAACAATATTTAGAGTGTAAAAATGATGCCAACCATTTAAGATTACAAGAGATTCTGTAGTATCTCATTTATGTTTTCAATTAGGTCAATAAGAATCTCAAGCTTATTTTGGCAATCTCCCTTTAGATAGTAAAATATTTGTATGTTTCAGAGCAGATTATATTCCCATAAAAATCTCAATATTGTTTTCTTTTTGTGATAGAGCCTGTGACATTTCAAAATCACTTTATATTTTTTTCTTAGACAATGTCTTTACAACTAATGGCAGAAAGAATGAATACCCAGGGTGTCTGGAGAGACTTGACTGCCCAACTGGCCTTCAACACTTACCAGCCAGAAACTTTTTGTGCGTTTCTTAATCACTGGGTGTGTTACTTTCCTTAGTGACATAAAGAGATGGTAAAAGGCAATTCTTTGAAAGCCCATGTTTTGAAAATAAATAAATGCGTCCAATGAAGTAAGGATAAATTTGTAAGTAGTACACAGATTTCAAGATTTCTTTAGCTCATCTAAGATATTTTAGTTGTAATTCTATAGTTACAGTGAAAAACACTATTCTAAACTCAGGTTATGGGTCCTGATCTTAATGTAAATAGGTTAGTGATTTTCTTATGACTCAGTCAGTACTAATTATCAGAGATGTATGTTTTCCTTCCATACCTCAAGCATCTTTATGTAAAAAAATTGATTATTAGTGTTAAGATCTATACTGGCTGCATTCTCCTAGCTGCTTTATGAATTTTATATCACTTTATGATATTATATTACTATAATATCAGCCTGTTTATTATTATTTATTTCTGATAAAGTAATAGAGCATGTAATAAATTTCAGTTGTGTGGATTCTCAATCAAAGTCATTTCTTAGTAGATGCTCTTAAAAAGCAGAAGAATAAACCCCAAGTCTTCAATTATATTTCGGAATAAGTATTGTAGGTAAAGTAATTTCCTGTTGCTTGCCAAATGTAATTTGGAATCCATGCAGTAAGATGAAGACAGAATAGAGCCAATCCTGTGAATGCTGAACTGTCAGTGAAACAGTTAGAGCCGCAGCCTATAAAACATTTTCACAGACCCATTAGCAGATTGCATGCAGATATTTCACCCAAATTCCTAAGTTATTAACGAAGTTTTTACCTAACACAATTTAACCATGACTTTCACCTTATTGTTCTTGGCGCTCCTTTATTAGATAGTTTAGTCCACATTATAAAAGTGATTTTATTTCATATTATTAAGCATTTGTATCAAGCTTCTTGCTAAATATTTGAGTATTCTGGTGTATTGCTCATATCATTCATTTCCAATGTGATCTAATTTAGTTAATTAAAAATGAAGAAAAATTAAATTTTGCTCAAATGATGGAGTTCTTGTGAAAAAGACAGATGTTATAACGATTTTATCATAGTAATTTGTGGGTCTTGTCCCAGCCAAACTTTAATCCAAGTCTTTAAAATGCAGTTTCCTCTAAATCATATCAATTACATCATTAATTTTAATTTCAGAGAAAAATTAGACATTGTTTTTCAGCAAGTGAGTTGTCAAATCAACCATGGCCAAGTACTAATAAAAGTTTGTTATCATGTCCTTATATTTATCATTAAGATTGTAGGACCCTGACTATTTTCTTTAAATAGATCCATATTTTTAAACATTCCAAACATCCAAATTAAATTCTGTACTTTTAAAAAATCTTCTGCAAAATGGGAAATTTAGAAAAACAACAAAATTTTTAGTAACTTGAGCTTAATTATAACTTACATATTAGTTTGAGATAGAAATCATCCTAAACAAGTTCATTATTTCAGTCATCAAGGCTTCAGAGATTAATATAATTTTTCAAAGTTACAAACACATTGAATTGAGGGAAATCCTTAACTCCAGTCTATAGAATCACCAAAAAAAAAAAAATCTCAAAAATAGTATCCCTGATCAATGGTACAGTGCTTGGCTAGCGTGTGAAAGGCCTTGGATTGAATTATCATTAATTCAAAAAAAATAATAAAACCAAACAAAATTATTCAACACAGAAAAAAACAATATAAACTTGAGAGTCAAGCTCTTTTGAAGTTAAATCTGGCTTACTATGCTTTACATATATGTCAACTATTTCTTAGTATATAGTTTAACTTAAGAGATTGTTTAATGTGTTTGCAAGTCCTAATGTTGTTGGTAATAATTATAATGTATTGCTTCAGAGTCAAATGAATTGCATATAAAATGCTTACAATATTACCAGGCCCAAAGTATAAACAAATGTTAAATGTAATAGATAATTTTCTTTCAGGAATAAAGTCTATTTTTCTGATACTCCTTTTATTAACTCAAGGCACAAAATAGATACAGCTATACAAGCTCTTCAAATGCTTGAAGATAATTGCTTACTCGGCATAGCATGAAATTATGAATGAATATTCTTTGCTGCTCTGTATGAATCAATCTCAATTATTTTCAAACAGTCACAAAAATTTTAACAGCTTTTCTAGTTTGATTTTAATTATAAATACAAAGTACTAGTAACAATTATAATCCTTTTGTCATTACATACCAATCACTGGATGATAGATTACTCTGAATTTTTCAGGTTATTGATTGTTGTTAATTTACATGTATGTGGGAGGGGTATGTGCATTTGAGTGCCTAAGATTTTATTGTTTTTAATTATGTGTGTATAAGTGAGTTTTTGCTATAGAGTCACATGGCTGTTTAAAAGCTTCTGCCTTGAATAAACTTTTTCCATTTTTCTAATTTGAAGCACAGAAGGTGTTATAAAGGTAATAGTGACCTTGTAAAGTTTGACTGAGGAACCTCAATAGCAGAAATTTGCCAGTTTATTCTTCTTTCTTCTAGTTTTGGTGTTAAAGTGTTTTTACATTTATAAAAATATATGTATTTCTTTTTCTTGTATTTCCTAGAAGATATTAGGTAGAATTGGTTGAGATCATTAATTTGAGACTCTTGCTTTATTTCTTAATCTGTAAGCTTAGCTCACTATACATTGACAATGCCTCCATCTTCTCCTAGACACTGTTTTCTTCCCTTGTCCAAAACTTGATTTATGACAGATTTTTGCTATGTATCTTAGGCTAATCTAGAACAAATTATGTGGACCAAGCTGGTTTTGAATTTGCAGTTCTTTATTTTATTTTATTTCATTTTATTTTATTTTATTTTATCTTATTTTATTTTATTGTGACAGGTCCTCACTCTATAGACCATTCATATTGACCTTAGAGTTCACAGAGATCTGCGTGCCTTTGCCTCCGGAGGTATGTGCCATCCTGGCCAGTTTTACAGGGCAATCCTATGCCCACCTCTAAATTTTGAGGCGATAGATGGATGTCAATACTCCACGTCTTATTTTTTAATTTTTTATTGAGTTCCTTGTGTCTTCATAGATCAGCTGAGACTTCATCTTTTATCCATTGCTTATTTGAAACTTGCTACACTATTATAACAATGCAGTGCTTTATATCACTGTGGTGAGAAACAGTCTGGGATCCAGGTGTTTACACCATTGAAGTTTGTTTTTACCCTAAGATGTAAGGTATGTTGTTATGTGTTTAGGAACACTTTTATGCTCTGTGCTCGTTTTCTATAAACTCTCAGAAGAGCCTAGTAGTTGATGTCTGTTCGCGTCTGTCTACTTGCTGACTTTCTGATTCTTTACTGCACAGCAGTTGATTTGTGAGTCTATCTTTCATTTCTATTGTTCTTGCTTCACATCCTTTGCAGCTAGGTCTTTTATTATTAAGCAAAATAAGGATTTGTTATGATTTCTGGATAGATGGAGACATTTATTAGTCTGTTCAGACTGCCATAGCAGAATACCTCAGATTGAGTGCCTTCCATGACAAATGTTTATTTTTCACAGTTCTGAGTGAGGAGGTCCAGAAAGTACCAGTGGAAAGATTTATGATGAAGTGTCTCTTAACATTTGGTTCTACCCATTCTTTCAGTGAATCACATGAAATTCATTTCTATCAATTTATTTTATAATTATTTTACTTGACATTATTAATACCTCTTAAGCTTTCATAATTTTGGTATATTGTGATATGCCTTCATAATGGATTTTTAAGCATTTAAGTGTTTTTTTTAATCTGCAATGCTCTTTTTGTTTACTTAGAACACTAATTCCATGGTATTATTGGCATTTTATAACCACTGTCTGTATTCCTACACTGATTCTCTTTTCCTTTCTTGTATTTTCTAGGTATTCTTAATATCTGTCTCCTGCAAATATTTTAAACCCATTTAATCAGTGCTGCAGATTGGATATTTGTGTCTACTTTCCTCCTGCTCAACTTATATCTTGAGGTCTTAACCTAGCCAGCGAGGTATATGACTACATGCTGACATAGTACTCCTAAGGACAGAATTAGATATGAATAGTATTATAGAGTTGACTCCAGATGTGAGGGGATTTAGCATCCCAGTGAAGTGTCCCATCAAAGAACTTGTGTTTCTTCCATACACATAACGTTAGAGAGAAGACAGACATGAGTAGTGAAACCAAGAAACTGTGATCCAACAAAACAGCTCAACACATGGACCTGTGTCTGAAAGATACTGCGAAGTCCTGGTCTTGGCTTTGGTGGTGATTCTTGATTTTATAATAACAGCGTTTCAAAACCTTGAGGCAACAGGATGTCAAAACATAAGGTCCTGTGATCAGTTAGAAGTTCTTGAGTAAACAGAAAAGGAATAAATGTCTTAGAGTTCAAACCAATTCTGAATGAACGTGCTGTAGGTTTTGGGGGCAAATGATGTCTGAAGCCACTACAGAAACAAGGAGAGATGACCCAGGAGAAGCAGGGAGGGTAGAGAAACCTGCAGAACCCCAGACCCTGTGACCTGATCCTCCCTTGGGCTAACCACTTTGTGCCTTTGTTGGTGTACTGTTGCTTTAATAAATCTTGCTTCATGCATCATTTTTCCTGTGTTTTACTGAATGCCTTTTGAAACCCAAGAACCAAGAGACACATGTGGCAGCACCAAGGAACTGATATGGGGAAGAGGTTCATAGGGAAGCCCAGGGGACAACTTTTCCGAGACAGTGAGTTACCAGAAATGTGACCTTAAACTTGGAGATCCAAAAGTTTGCGAAAGAAAATTTCTGTTGTTTAAGACACCAATTTATGGTATATTGTCACAGCAACCTGAGTAGAAAGATAAAAATGGACATTAGCGGTCTTTGCAGAGAGAATCTCTCTCACTCTCTTCTTAGTGTTTATCTTACAGAAATCTACTTTTAAGACTTTCTTACCAGTTCTAAAATAGTTTGGAACCCTTAGCCATTTTTACCTTCTTTTACGTTTTATATTGTTAAATATAATTTTAATTATTTCCCATGCTTATGTTTAGAAACACATATGAGCATATTAGACAATTTCCTTGTAAAACTTCAAACATGAAAATAAAAACTTCCTGTCAAGATAATGAAAACCTTATTTTTAACTATATTTATTCCTTCCTTGTGATATTATGAAATTTTATTTTACCTTTTCATGAGCTGACTATCATCTATCTATATCTATATTTATATATATATATATATATATATATATATATAGTGAGTGTGTGTTTGTGTGTGTGTGTGTGTGTGTGTGTAAGTGTACACAGGTGAACATGGCTTATCATGAGGGAATGGAGATTAGAGGCTAACCTGAGGTGGTTGTCTTCCACCTCTCTTGGGGGGAAGCTTTTGCCACATAATCCAGGCTGGCTGGTGGACATGTAGAGATTATCCTGTCACCTCACAGTAGGAGTATCAGGACTGCAGACACATGATATGTGATTCATTTACTTCATAGGGTGTCTACATGTTTTCTGATAATTTAAATTCAGGGACTACACTTGAACAGCATTGCTTCTTTTGCTGTGTGAGACAGGGACAGGGTCTTGCTATTTACTTTTCATTTCATTTTGCTTCGTTCTGGCATTTTGGGGCTTTATTAGGTTTTTGCTTGTGTGTTTTTATTTTTCTGTTTTGTTGTTCTGTGTGTGTGTTATTTGTTTGTTTATTCATTGGCCTTGAACTCACAGCAATTCTTTCACCACAGATTCTCTAGTGCTGAGGTTATGGGTGTGCACAGCACCATGTAAAGATTCCTTCCATCGTTTTCATTTTTTATTTATTTGCTTGCATTTGGTTTAGATAAATCCCTTTAGTCAGCCTGTTTTCTTATCCTTTATCTGAGACTGTATTTTCCATTTATTACAGAAGAATATTTTCTCTGAAGAGAGAATTCTGAGTTCACAAGGACTTTTTGGTGTGTGTGTGTGTGTGTGTGTGTGTATGTGTGTGTGTGTGTGTGTGTCTGTGTCTGTGTGTATGTGTGTATGTGTGTGTGTGTGTGTGTGTGTGTGTGTGTGTGTGTGTGTGTGTGTGTGTGTGATGTTTCCTAATGTGAAAATATTGAGACAATTTTCTCTGATTTTCACGGTTTGGGATGAGATATCAATGTAGGTAAAAATGTTTACCTCCAGTATATAATAAACCATTGATCTTACTATTTGCCCTGGTTTTCTTTAGATTTAGGTTTTAGAAGTCTTATAACCAAGCGTTTGTCCTTTTCAGAATTTGTTAATCTTGAAAGTTAGATTCATATGCTTTCAGTCTTTCATTTTTTTTCTCTTAACATATTAGGTCTACTTAGTGCTGTCTATGGGTGCATGGGTGTAGGATAATCTACTAGATCGTAAGTTGCCTTTCTGGGGCTCCATGTGAAACAAAACTACCCCTCCTTCCCTGCAGCCAATGACTGCTAACAGCTTCTTAGCCAGTGGTGAGACTCTATTAGCTCGACTGTATTGACTATACCCATGAAATTTGGGGAACTCGATCCTGTGAATATCTTGTGCAAGCCAATAGAGCCACTGAAGTTCATTTATCAGACAACCCTGTCACGTCTAGCAGAAGATAACGTCTCACTGCAATTGTCTGCTGCTTCTGCTCTAACATTCTTTCTGATCCTTCTTCTGAGATAGTCCCTAAGCCTTGGAGAGAGGGGTTATGAGTTCATGAACTTGGGAGGAGAAATGGTTGGTGGATCAAGAAAGAATTGGAGGGGTGAGAATGGAAGATGAAATTGATCAAAACATAGTATAAATATATGTGAAAATTCCACAAAAAAAGTAAAAAGAAATAACTCTAGTTTAGTTGGAAAGGATCTATGCTTTTAAAATAACTTTTCAGTTCTATTCTCACGTGTCTCATTCCCTGAGGCATCATGAACTATCTGCTACCACTTATCTCTGAAGCTCTTGGACACTTGTTATATCTTTTTTAGGTGGGGTAGCTGTTTGTGTATTTTCATTTTTTTAAAATCATTTTGTCAATCTTTGCTCCATTTGCATGAGCAAATTATTAATTAATAAGCAAATACAATATTATTTAATTTCAAGTTTACCATTTTTGCCCTGTTACTGAATTTGGTCTTCATTCTGATTATCTTAATTTTGAGCTGTATAGTCTTTTATTGCATTTTCTATTTAAAAAAATCCATCCATTGATATCTTTATTTGCTACACTTTTCGACTGTTTCAAGTTTAAACACGTTTGTAATTGCTTTTTTGTTTGTTTGTTTTTATAATGGGAACTTTTGCATTTTAATTTGAAAAAAAAGATTCCAATAAAATATTTTACATTTCATTATATCTTCCTGATTTTCTTTTTCAATTTGTTGGGTATTTTAGTAATTCTTAGAATGACATGTAACATTTTTATTACTAAAAATTTGACCTTTTAATAATTTTTACTACAAAGCTTCAGAACTTGGTTTGCCCTTCTGTTGATCTTTCTGGAAGGATATCATCCTGGAGAGCCATGGGCCTTGCATGTAGCATCTGCCAGCATCTGGTATCTTATCATAAGGGTTCAGTACCAGGATGATGCTGAGCACTTTACAGAGCATTTGTTGACTGCCATGATGGGGAGCATTTCATTGTCAATGTCAACTGGCTTTCAGTGACAGAACTGAAAAGGGATTGGTCATTGGCTTTGTCATCTCAAACACAGTAAGACCTGACCTGACAATGCTCATCATGAGGGAATAGGAGGAGGTTTCATTTCTGCTGGATGGATGGGTAGCAGCTGTGTTCCATACTATCACTCACTGCTTCCACAGAGGGATGGGGACATGTCTGACCATTGCTTTATGAGAATTTAAGCGTTGAGTTTTCAGAATTGTTTTCCTTGACAGCACTTTGACCAGGGATTAAAGACACCTTATCTGAGGCAAGATAATAGGATATTTTAGACTTCTTCCTATGCACTTGTTGGCATGGCTCTCATGTCTGTGCCCTTGACTACAGTAATAGTTGCTCCAGAAAATCTTGATCTGAGCCTCTTGATGTTTCCATTGGCCACTTTAAACAGCTTCAAATCTATGATACAGTAACAAGAAGAACAAAAACTGGGAATAATGCAATCATACAGTATTTTACATCCCAAAGTTCTTGCAGCCTCTGCCTTTTAGTCACTATTAGAGCCTTCTTATGAAAGCCTAATATGTGATGTCTATGATGCTCATTTCTACCTTACAAAGGATCATCAAAATAAACGTGTCATGTATCCTCAGAGTGGAGGTGCTGTAACATCTTTCTAACAAAAAGTCCTGCAGTCATCTGTCCTTACTTTGCTATTAATCTCTGCTGTGTTGAACATGGAAAGAGAGGTCTTAAATCCTCTTTGTAATTTTTTTCAGTATCTGCTCATTATTTCAACCAGTTAAGACTTTAATATGAATGTTAAAAATCCATTTCTCTTTTCCCTAATTGTCTACTGCAAGTTTCATGTTTCCATAAACTGATACCAATTATTTATAATACTTTGATAAAATGAATGACCAAAC
The DNA here is from genome assembly GCA_902168415.1 of Peromyscus melanophrys. Taxonomy (NCBI): domain Eukaryota; kingdom Metazoa; phylum Chordata; class Mammalia; order Rodentia; family Cricetidae; genus Peromyscus; species Peromyscus melanophrys. Next base: position 19,183 of record CABHPR010131401.1, read on the forward strand.
TAAAACTAGAATTATCTCATATATTTTACCACCTTTCTCTCATAGCAGCCTCTATCATTTGCTTTTGAAATTACTTTTTAAATAGTAGCAATTATATGAATTTCAAATTTAAAAGGCAAACAAAAGCACAAATCCTGGGGCTGGAGAGATGGCTCAGTGGTTAAGAGCATTGCCTGCTATTCCAGAGGACCCAGGTTCAATTCCTGACACCCACATGCAAGCTCTCAGCTGTCTGTAACTAGAGTTCCAGGGGACTCAACACCCTAACACAGACATATATGCAGGTATAACACCAATGCATGGGGTTTCTAGCATGACAATTAGGGTGTTTGGCCATCCCATCACCAGAGTGGGTCAGTTCAGGCTGTCTCTCGACCATTGCTAGCAGTCTACTGTGGGGGTATCTTTGTGGATTTCTGTGGGCCTCTCTAGCACTTTGCTTCTTCCTATTCTCATGTGGTCTTCATTTATCATGGTCTCCTATTCCTTGTTCACACTCTCCGTTCTTGATCCAGCTGGGGTCTCCTGCTCCCCCAAGCTCTCTTTCCCTCGACCCTCACCCTTCATTTCCCTCACTTATGTCCAGGCTTTTCAAGAAGATCTCATCCATTTCTCCGTCATTGGGTGATCCCCATGTCTTTCTTGGGGTCCTGTTTTCCAGGTAGCCTCCTGAGGGATCTGGAAGCAGAGATCCACGGCTAGGCACCGGGTGGAGCTCCGGGAGTCCAATTAGCGAGAAAGAGGAGGGTCTCGAAAATTGTTGAGATCAAGGTTGGATAAAGCACAGGGACAAATAGCCAAATGAATGGAAACACATGAACTATGAACCAATGGCTGAGGGGCCCCCAACTGGATCAGGCCCTCTGAATGGATGAGACAGTTGATTGGCTTGATTTGTTTGGGAGGCATCCAGGCACTGGGACCAGGTCCTGTGCTCATTGCATGAGTTGGCTGTTTGAAACCTGGGGCTTATGCAGGGTCGCTTGGCTGGGCCTGGGAGGAGGGGACTGGCCCTGCCTGGACTGAGTCTACCAGGCTGATCTTAGTCCTTGGGGGAGGCTTTGGCCTGGAGGAGGTGGGAATGGGGTGTGGGCTGGGGGGAAGGGGAGGGGGGCGTGAGGGGGGAGAACAAGGGTATCCGTGGCTGATATGTAGAACTGAATGGCATTGTAAAATAAAATAAAATTAAATTAAAAAAAACAATGCATATAAAAAATAAATAAAAATTAATTAATTAATTTTAAAAAGTCTGACCTGTAAAAACAAAACAAATCAAAAAACCCCCACAAATACCAGAAATAAGTAAACAAATAAAAGTCATATTTATGCTTTAAGAGTTTATATATCTGGACTCATTGAGTAATAGAGATCAATACACACAGCCAAAATGCATTTTAGGTTATAATCTATATTTTGTAGTGCTGTCATATAAGTAAAAGTTATTAAATATTCCTAAGACAGGGTTAGTGGCTTTTATCATAGTTTTCAGTATATCCTTTTTAAAAAAGTCTTGTGTTCTCATAATAAATTTATACATGTGAAAAAAATAAGAAAGAAACATTTCATTCCTGACAACTTAAATGTTATTATGGTACTACTGAAATACCACTGGTCTCAGCTTGAAGAGATACTCAAATACATATTATTATATGTTTTTTTTCCAAAACACATAAAAATCATCTAAAAGACAAAGATGAGTATTTTTAAGATAATTTTTTTCTTAGAAAAATGAACAGCTTTCATATAATTACACTATTTAGAGCCTGTTGAACTGTGGGGGCCCACAGAGACTCCATAATGTGGCCTTATTCCATTTTGACTCAAGGTCGGAGAGTCTGAGCTTGTTTTGCCCCACAAGACTGAATAATAGGATGTTTTGGTTAAAGGCATGGTTACCAGTTATCTTATTACAAGACTTAATTACAGGATGCCTTACTATAGGGTGTGGCTACAAGATGTTTTGAGAATTAAGGAGATATTTACACTTGTTTGTACTTTGAACCATTGTGTCTTTGAGAGGAGGAGGTCTTTTGCCTCTCCCCTTGCTGATGTATAGTATAAAAAGTCCATGAGAAACAAACTCAGGGAGACTGTGGTACTGACCCAGAGCCCTCCTGATACTATTCTGTGTCTCTGTCTTTTTATTTTATCTATTATATTTTACTCCTCACTCTTCCCTTCAAGGACTGTTGGATAGTCAGGTGGGACCTGGCATTGAACTAGACTGCAGCCTAGTGATGTCTCATATCAAATTGCATTCTCCTGGTTACCAGATTATAGTGTCCTGTCAATGTATAACATCTCTGGGTGGTATCAACACAATGATATAATGAAACACAGATGTCTGTTTTTGGGAGAAATCAGCATGTTGTATATTATAGTATCTAAAAGATAAGATAGTTTATACAACTTTAATCAATATTCTTTCAATATAGTTTCTTCAACTAGTTCTTGATACATCTTCAGAGAAATTAAATACAAATTATATACTCTCTGACAAAGGCATCATTGAGTACTATTTTAAGGCCCCCCACTGGTACATATTGCATTTAATAGGGTTAATGTCCTTCCAAGGGAACTTAACAGTCCAACAAAGAAAACGTTTGCACTGAAGCCCATAAAACAGTGATCAGAGATCAGCCTCAGAGGGACTCTAGGCAGTTCAGCCAAAATCATCCTGAAAAGTGGCCTTAAATTTACTGCTCTGTTGATTTGGGAATTGAGCACATAAAGTTCTGTTTCATCTAGAATGGCTGGGTTGGTTTTACCCTAAGCATTTCTGAAGTAAGGTATAAACAGATGCTTAATAAAGCATTCAGATAGTTCCAAGAGATGAAGCCCAGGCGTGACACTGATAAATTAACCAAAATCCAATGAAAGCCTACTACTATTATTTTGTTAGACAAACATAGCAATACAATGACTCCTCAGTGCATTGTTCAACCCTCATCAAATAAGCTTCTTCTTGCAGTAGATGAAAATTAACACAGAGACCACAACTGGATAGTGTACATAGAAATGGAGAATTGAACACTCACACCTAAAGGGAATGTCTTTATATGAGAACTTCCCTAAGGTTCAAACATATATGTGAAAGAGGAGGCTTGAAGGTTGAAAGAACCGGAAGTGTCAGATTACTCCAAAGAAACAGTATCTTCCAGACATAACAGGGCTGATACACGTAGGAACTTACACTGTGAGGACACACACAACACCTTCACAAGTTTAAAACAGACAAAATCCCAGTACTGAGAAGGGGAAGTGTACACAAAGTCCCACCCTAATGAAGAAGCTGTGTGTAAGTGATACCTCCTGGGAAAGGAAATATAAAATTTCTCCAGTAGGGTGTTACAGGATGCATCAACCACACTCTAGTATAGCCCCCTGCTCAGGAGTAGTTAACTAACACAAAAGAGGTCCAATGTTTTTAGTGGGCTTTTTGTGTTGTTTTGGTATTTTTGTCTTTTTGAGTTTTATCTATTTGTTTGTTTACTTATTTATTATCGTTTTATTTTATATTTTTATTCTATTGAAAATAGATTTTTTTCATCCAATATTTTCTTATTATGGTTCCCCTCCCTTTAACTCCTCATCACCTTCTCTCTCATCCAAATCTATACATTTTATTTCTTTAGGTGGATAACCATTCACAAATAGTTTTCATCTTTTTGAGAGAGAAAAAAACATGAAATTTGATGAGTGAGGAGGTGAGGAGCATCTGGGATGAGTTGAGGAGGGGAAAGAATATAATAGACATATATTATATACATTTAAAAATAATTATAAATAACTGATGCACAGATGCTAAATGGTCTTAATAAAAAGCCAGAGCTAGTTATCAGGCCACCGCCTCTTGCCTCACCAACTCCTCAGCCTGAAAGAGTGTGAATTCTTGTCTCCTCCCACCTTATATTCCTTTCTCTGCCCAGCCATATCACTTCCTGTTTCAACCTTCCTAGTGCTGGGTTAAAGGTATGTGATCTCAAGTGCTGGAATTAAAGGTGTGAGCCACCACTGCCTGGCTCTGATTCTCTTTTAGACTGGATTAATCTCCTACAGTCCAGTGTGGCCTTAAACTCAGAAATCCAGATAGATCTCTGCTTCTGCCTCCTTCCTGAGTGCTAGGATTAAAGGTGTGTGCCATTACTGTCTGACCTCTGTGGCTAACACTGTGGCTGACTCTGTCCTCTGATCTCCAGGTAAGTTTTATTTCTTAGATTGCAAACAATATATCACCACAAATAACAAAATAAGTCAAAATTCTTCACAATTGAGGATTATTTAAATTTTTATTTATAAATAGAAGATTGTTTCCATTTTCTTACATTCTCAATATCTATTTGATCATGTAAGATGAGTAAGCAGAATGTAAATTTAGTTATAGAGTCGTAGTAAATGTTGATATTCTCCTCTATGGACACCCATAAGTATGTGTGTAAACTTCTAGTAAAATATTAGGTAGACAAGTCAGTAGAACCTAAGGTTTTATGCATGTTATACTATACTCTACCATTAATTATAGCTCCATCCTGAAAAACACTTACATCCAAAATATCTGTCACCCTGTTTTTCTTGTTTCATTTTTTGATTTTGACAAGAACTTTCTATCTGAGGCTTTCTTGAAAAATCATGATCCTCCAGCCTCTGACCCTGGTGTGCTAAGATTACTCAATCCCAATGAGCCATGGTTAATATAGTATGATGGAGATAATTTTTCATAGCTATATTGAATCCAAATATAGCAGTCTATAAATATCAAGCAATTATTCAATGTTGTTAATAATAACCAATATTAATTGTTAGCCATTGTCTAATGTTCATAACCTGTAAGTAGCTATTTAATAAATAATAATAGTCACATGTCAACATTACATATTGGAAATCTCGGGGTTGGGGATTTAGCTCAGTGGTAGAGCGCTTGCCTAGCAAGCGCAAGGCCCTGGGTTCGGTCCTCAGCTCTGGAAAAAAAAAAAAAAAAAAGACAAAATAAGAAATCTCAGGACAGTATTTTATACAAAATACATTGTTAAAAATAAAAAATATATTGTTACATGTATATGCATACATATTCCTAAATAAACTTGCACTACCTGTTCAGTCTGTATTATGTTAGGCCATAAATTTGAACAGAGCAAGAAAGTGTATATGGGAGGATTTGAGGCAGGAAAAGAAAGGGGGAAATGAGGTGATCAGAGAAAAAAATCTCAAAAAATAAAAGAGGTACTATAACATCTAAAACGTGGAGAAACCCCCAGTTTTTTTTTTCCATGTTTAACTCTGTAACACATAGATTGTCAAATACATAAATGTCTCAAATCATGATTTTCTGCTTTTGGGAGAAAAGAAAGAAGCCAAAATTGATCACTAACTACCTCAAAACTGTGATTTAAAGGTAAAATACTCTACATCTGTAGCAGGAATTGTTAGAAGGTCTTATTAATAAAAACAAACCCAGAGCCAGTTATTGGGGTGAACGCTGAATGATCAGAGAAACAGAAAAAGCCCCAGCTAACCTCACCTCGCCAATTCCTCAGCTGATCTTGTTTCCTCAAACTGGAAGCCTCTGTGTCCTCATCCGAATGGATCTCAGCTGAACTGTTGCTAAAAGCCTAAAAGCTTAACAAACTCTAGTTCCTGGTCCTCATGCCTTATATAATTTTCTGTTTCCTGCCATCACTTCCTGGGATTAAAGGTGTGTGTCACCATGCCTGGCTGTTTCCAGTGTGGCTTTGAACTCATAGAGATCCATATGGATCTCTGCCTCCTGAATGCTAGGATTAAAGGCGTGTGCTACCACTGTCTAAACCTATATATATTTAATATAGTGGCTGTTCTGTTCTCTGACTCCCAGATAAGTTTATTGGGGTGCACAATATATCAACCACATGGATCTTATGCTTAACGTGATTTTTATCCTTTAATTGAAAGATTTTTTTCACACAATATATTCTAATTACAGTTTTCCCTGTCTTTAATCCTCCCAGTTACTCTCTATCTACCCTCCACTGTTTCCATCGTCCTTCCCATCTCAACTTCATCCCCCTGTTCATGAAAATCATAGTTATAGTGATGGAACTAGAAAAAAAAAACATTCTGAATAAGGTAATCCAGACCCAGAAAGACAAATCTGATATACACTCACTTATATGGAGTTACTAGTTGTAAGTCAATGATAAGCAAGCTACCATCTGTAGGACCTCAGAGGTTAGGTGTAGAGGGGTTTATAGATAAAGGAGCCATATAGATCTCTTAGATAAGAAAAATTATAAAGAAAAAAATTATAAAGAAAAAAATATAAAAATAATTATAGTTGGACTGAGGAGGGTGGGCTGACCTGCACATCTGGTAGAATTCTGTACTAAAACCCTCTGGCCCTAGATTTTTTTGTTTGCTTGATGGTACGTACTGAGAAATTTACCCATTTCACTTAGATTTTCCAGTTTGGTGGAGCACAGGTATTTAAACTGCCATTAAGACTCTCTGGATATCCTCGGTGTCTGTTGTTATAACTCTCTTTTCATTTCTAATTTTGTTAATTTGAATCTTCTCTCTCTGCCTTTTAGTTAGTCTGGCTAAGAGTTTGTCAATCATGTTGATTTTCTCAAAGAACAAAATTTTTGTGTCATTGATCCCTTGTATTGTTCTTATTTCCATTTTACTGATTACTGCGCTGTTAATTTAGTAGTATGTGATCTCTCAATTTCTTCTTCTTTTATTTTTTTAAACGTAATAACCTAGGCTATGCACTTCCCTTTTTTAACCTCCTTCAGTGTGTAACATATGCTTGCATATGTTTTACTATCATTGTAATTCAAATCCAGAGAGGTCTTTTTTCTTTATTTTTGTCCTAACCCGTTTCTTCATCCATTGGTAAATTGTTCAGTTTCCATGAGTTTGTTGATATTTTGCTGTTTCTGTTATATTGGTATAAATCTTTAGTCTGTGTGGTTAGATAGGATGCAAATTGTTATTTCACTTTTATCTTTTGCACCTGATGAGACTTGTTTTCTGTATGAGTATGTGGTCAATTTTGCAGAAAGTTCCATGGGTTGCTGAGAGGAAGGTATAATCCTTTGTCTTTTGGTGGAATGTTGTGTAAATAAATTTTAGTTCTCTTTGGTTTATGACATTAGTTAGCACCAGCATTTCTGTTTTTGTCTGAATGAAATGTCTACTGATAAGAGGGAGTTACTAAAGTAATACACTGTCAATGTATGTTGGCTGATTTATGATTTAAATTGTGATAGTGTTTCTTTTATGAACTTGGGTGCTTTTTCTTTGGGTGCTTAGATATTAAGGATGGCAATGATATCTTGGTGGATTTTTTCCTTTGATGAGCATCTGTTACTTTTCCAGTCTCTACTGTTTAGTATTTGTTTGAACTCTATTTTGTCAGTTATTAAAATAACTACACTGGCATTTTTCTTAGATCAATTTGCTTAGAAAAACTGATTCCATTCTTTATCATGAGGTAATAACTATCTTTGATGTTTCTTGGATGCAGCGAGATGGATTTTATTTTGTTAGTCTGTGTCTTTTTGTTGAGAAAATGAGACCATTAATGTTGAGAGTTACCAGTGTTCAGTGTTGATTAATTCCTGTTATTTTGTTGTGGTGGTGTTTGGTTGTTTGGTTGCTTGTTTTTTTGTTTTTTGTTTTTTGTTTTTTGTTTTTTTTTCTCCTTCTTTTGATTTGCTAGTCTGGATAATTTATTTCTGGTATTTTCTTGGATGTGTTTAACCTCTTTAGATTTGCGGTTTTCCTCCTACCACTTTCTATAGGACTGCATTTGTAGATACATGTTGCTTAAATTTGGTATAATCTTTGTGATTGAAATTTTGCTAGGTATGATAGTCTGGGCTGGAATGTGTATTCTTTGTGAGTTCACAGACCAGGGATTCTAAGATCCCTTTTGGATCTTAGAATCTCCATTGAAAAGTCAGTGTTATTCTAATATTAGGTCTGCCTTTAATGTTACTCAGTCTTTTTCCCTTGTAGTGTTTAATACTCTTTCATTGTTCTCTGTGGGATGACTCATCTCTAACGGGCTTGAGGGCCACAAGGCCCAAACAAGTAAAAAAGATACTTTGTGAGAGCCAGCCTGGGTCTGTCTGATGGTCTTAAGAACAGCAGCTGAAACATGATCTGGAGATGACCTGGACCAATGAGAGGCAGCCATGTCACACCAGCAGATGCATATTCATCAGACCTCCCCCAAAAGTGGGGTGGAGGGTATATAAGGCTTGCCTCTTCCTGAATAAACTGAGCTTGTTGTTTCCACATTCTCCCGGAGTCTGTGTGGTTTGACTCTGTGCCTACTTGGCCCCCACCCCCAAAGGGAACAACAGCAAGGACCCTGCTACAATTCTCTACATTTAGTGTTTGATTATAATGTGTCAAGGGAAATTTCTTTCCTGGTCCTGTTGATTTGGTGTCCTGTATGCTTTCTAGTACCTTGATAGGACCCTCCTTATTTGAGTTATGGATTCTTTCTTCTCTGATTTTGTTGAAACTATTTTCTCTACCTTTGACCTGGGTTTCTTCTCTTTATTCTGTTCTTATTATTTACAAATTTGGACATTTCATAGTGTTCTAGTATTTCTGGATACTTTCTGCCTGGAGTTTTTCAGACTTAACATTTGCTTTGACGAAGGTATCCATTTCTTCTATTGTGTCTTCAATGTCTTTCTTGTATTCTGTTGGAGAGACTTGCCTTTGAGGCTGTTTTTTGAATTCCTAAATATTTCAAGACTTCCCTCATTTTTTATTGATTCTATTTACACTTTCACATCTTGATGTTTTTTTTTTTTTTTTGTTCTTTCTTTCTTTCACTATGTTCATAGATTTCTTTTAGGGATTTATTCATTTCTTCTTTATAGACCTTTATTATTTTTATAAAAGCTGTTTTAAAGTTCTTGTCTTTTGCTTCAGCTACGTTGCATTTTTCAGGGATTACTGTTATTAGGCTTGGTGGAATCTAGTGAAGATATATTATTCTTTTTGCTGTTGCTTTTATTTATATATTGGTGGCTAGGCATTTGGATTAGGAATGGTTGTAATTCTAGGTGCTAATATCAGATTTTGTCTTTGTTAGTTGCATGTTTTGTTACTTGTTTTCTGTTGCCTGCTCTGGTTCTTAAGTGGGGGTGGTTGCTGTGTATTGCCTTACTGGTTATGCTTCTGGGATCATCCCAGTTGCAGCTACTAGTAATATTGAGTATACTGTGTTTATACACATTGGGGGCTATTACTGTAATTAATGATGCAATTCCACATAATTTATCTGGTAATCAAGAGAGGATTATTTCTGTGATAACTTACAGCCAATAGGGGTTGGTTACAGGATCAGGCTGAGATGAGGTACCATCCAGCAGGGAACTCTGGCTTGGTGTCCCATCCAGTTTCCTGGACCATGAGGTATCCAGAAGGGCCAAACACATATGCACCTTGAGTCTTAAAGAGCTCCCTCTCAGCCACACCCCAGGGACAGGTTAGCCCCAGGGGCAGGTCATAGGCAGGTGTGGCAGTTACCTGCTGTCACTCTGTGGGCAGTGTTTCAAGGTCAAAGCTGGAACAGCTACCCACTACAGGGGGCTAATGCTTAAGGATGGCAATGGGCTAGGGTTGATGAGGGAGAATGGAGAAAGCTGAGGGGTCCACAGGAGGTAGAAAAACAGGGTGTTCCATCAGGATCTGGTTAGTTCACTGGAGATGCAGGCAGAGAATGAAGAGAGACCACAGTTGAAGAGCTGAAATTTACCTCCCTGCTTCATTGGCCTACTTGCTTCTCTGGCAGGCTTGGCAGGTGGTTTCTCTGGGAATGCCTGCTGGGTTGGGTACTGATAAAGGAATTAGTAGTTAGAAGGCAGGTTGGAGGAGATGATCTATATGATTGCCGGACATCGGGGTAAAGAAGGAGGGGAGGTTGCACCAGGTAGACTGCTACAGAGCGGGGGATGAGTCTGGGGGATTGGATTTGGATGAGAAGTGGGAGCGGTGAAGATATGAAGTTGGCCTTCCTTCCTGCATCTAGCGTTGGAGCGATGGACATGTTCCCAGGGAATCTTAATGTGAATATATTTTGGTTCAGTAGAAATTGATCATCCTCAAAACCATGTATTATTGAATATAACCCTTGATAATATATACCTATATCATACCAATAGTTCTTTTTCAATATCTCTCCCTTTCTGCTTTTAGTATCTGGATAAGCTTCTTTACGGGACTTAGTGGTGCCAATAAATCTATGTAAGTTCATACTATTTCCATTCAGTGACTTTTGAAGAGAATGAAACCCTTAATTGTTTCAGTTGTATACAAATGTGTAATCCAAAACAAATATAAAATAGAGCAAACAGATACAAAGAGATATTTGTTTTTTTTGTATTTAAGGTCTGAGAATTTCATACAGTATATATTGTTCATAT
>CABHPR010131403.1:0-18449 GCA_902168415.1 Peromyscus melanophrys
TCTGTTTAGATCCAAATAATTGGATTATTATTTGTTTTTTTAATATTCAGTTTCTTGAGTTCTTTTTATATTTTGGAAATTAGTCCTCTATTGGATACAGAGTTTGTAAAAACATTTTCCCATTCCATAGGCTGCTTTTTTTGTCTGATTGATCTTGTCCTTTTACTTACATAATCTTTTAAGTTTCATGAGGTCCCATTTAGTGATTGTTGATCTTCATGCCTATGCCATTGCTGTTCTGTTCAGGAAGTCGTCTCTGGTGCCGGTGCACTCAGGGATATTTCCCACTTTCACTTCTATCAGGTTCAGTGTGCCTGGTCTTATGCCGGGGTCTTTGATCCGCTTGGACTTGAACTTTGTCAGGGTTATAATATGGATCTATTTGCATTCTTCTACATGCAGATATCCAGTTTGGTCAGCATCATTTGTTGAAGATGCTCTCTCTTTTTTCCTTTGTGTATTTCTATTTGTTTGTTTTTTAAATAAAAATTAGGCATCCATAAATGTGTGGTTTATGTCTGGGTCTTTAATTCAATTCTATTGATCAACATGCCTGTTTTTTTATGTCAGTCAGTGCCATGTGGTGTGATATAGTTCTGCAGTTGAACTTGAAATCAGGAGTGATGATACTGGTACCCAGAAGTTCTTTCATTGTTGTTCAGGATTGTTTTAGCTATCCTGATTTTATGTTTTTCCTTATGATGTTGAGAATTATCCTTTCAAGGTCTGTAAAGAATAGTGTTGAGATTTTTTTTTCTGTATCCTAATTTTATTGATTAACCTATGCTCATGGTAAATTATACTAGTCTACACACACACACAAACACACACACACACACACCCCACATACACTCACAAACACATACATGCATAATACACACATACATACACAACATGTGCACAATCACAACACTTACAATACACACACGCAACATAGCACACATACACAAACACAACACACACAACACACACATAGTTGCTGAAATGGAAATAAACTTGTCACATGTTTTATGCCAGTTTCCAGGTTGATGAGATTTTCATGAACAGCCTGGACATAAGTGTGGGAAATGAAGGGCGAGGGTCGAGGGAAAGAGAGCTTGGGGGAGCGGGAGTCCCCAGCTGGATCAAGAACAGAGAGGGAGAACAAGGAATAGGAGAGCATGATAAATGATGACCACATGAGAATAGGAAGAAGCAAAGTGCTAGAGAGGCCCATAGAAATCCACAAAGATACTTCCACAATAGACTACTGGCAATGGTCGAGAGACAACCCGAACTGACCTACTCTGGTGATAGGAAGGCCAAACACCCTAATTGTCATGCTAGAAACCCCATCCAATGACTGAGGGATCTGGAAGCAGAGATCCACGGCCAGGCCCCGGGTGGAGCTCGGGGAGTCCAATTAGCGAGAAAGAGGAGGGTCTATATGAGCGAGAATTGTTGAGACCAAGGTTGGATAAAGCACAGGGACAAATAGCCAAATGAACTATGAACCAATAGCTGAGGGGCCTCCACCTGGATCAGGCCCTCTGAATGGGTGAGAAAGTTGATTGGTTTGATCTGTTTGGGAGGCATCCAGGCAGTGGGACCAGGTCCTGTGCTCAATGCATGAGTTGGCTGTTTGAAACCTGGGGCTTATGCAGGGTCGCTTGCCTCGGCCTGGGAGGAGGGGACTGGCCCTGCCTGGACTGAGTCTACCAGGTTGATCTCAGTCCTCGGGGGAGGCTTTGCCCTGGAGGAGGTGGGAATGGGGGGGTGGGCTGGGGGGAAGGGGAGGGGAGCAGGAGGGGGAAGAACAAGGGAATCCGTGGCTGATATGTAGAACTGAATGGTACTGTAAAATAAAATAAAAAAAATTTATAATATGAGAGTACAACCTGGAAACTGGCATAAAACATGTGTTGAGATTTTGATGGGGATTGCATTGAATTTATAGATGGCTTTTGGTAGAATGGTCATTTTTGCCATATAGTTCTTTTTTATTTTTATTGTTTTATTTTTCTTTTTTAATTCATTTTATAGATCAACCACAGATCCCCTTCTCATCCCTTCTCCCACTCCCCCCCCCCTTGCCCTTCCTCAACCCCTCCTTCAACAGGGTAAGTTCTCCCATAGGGGACAGCTAAGTCTGGCACATTCAGTTGATGCAGGACCAAACCCCTCCCTTATCAAGGGTGAGCAAGGTGCCCGACCATAGGTAATGGGATCCAGAAAGCCGGCTCATGTACCAGGGATAGATCTTGATCACACTGCCAGGGACCCCTCAGACAGACCCAGCTATACAACTGTCTCCAGTATGCAGAGGGTCTCGTCCAGTCCAATGCACACTTCACAGCTATTGGTCTAAAGTTCTTGAGTTCCTTTGAGCTTGGTTCAGTTGTCTCTGTGGATTTCCCCATCATGATCTTGACTCCACCTTGTTCTTCCCTCTCTACGACTGAACTCCTGGAGCTCAGCCTGGTGCATGGTTGTGGATCTCTGCATTTGCTTCCATATCAGTTACTAGATGGGTAGATTTGGGGGGTGGATTGGGGCTTGTAGATTACAGGGTCCAGGGGGGTTGGTGGTAGTTGGGCCTGCCTGCAGGAATCCTGCCTGCTAGCCTACAACTGGTCGTGACCCTGGGCCTAAAGCCTAGAGGCTATGGTGATCGGCTAGGAGAACAAAATAAAAAAGAGAATGGTCATTTTTAATATGTTAATCCTACCAATTTATGAGCATAGGTGTCTTGGGATTTTCTAATATCTTCTTAAATTTCTTTCTTTGAAGACATGAAGTTGGTGAAAGAAGATTTGCTCCAGGCTATGGAGAGAGAAACCTGGACACCAACCCATCCACAAAACCCTCAACCTACATTCTGTCCTGCCTGTAGATGTACTGGGTTAATGGTGGTGCAAAACTTGTCTGAGTGGCCAAATAAGTTTTAGTTTAACTTGAGACTCACATTCTTAAGAGGAAGCCCATGCCCTGTACTGCCTTTATGGGCAGGAATCAGAGAATGGATAGCCCACTAGGGTAGAAAAAATAAAATAAAATAAATAAAAATAAAAAAAATTAAAAAAATCAATGAAATGATTCCTAATGATATTTTATTATACTCATACATTGGTGCCTTGTCAACTCAGAATCAGAGGGGCTTCCTCTGGCAGCAGATGAGAGTGGATGAAGAGATTCACAGCCAGACATGAGGAGAGAAAAATCTAAATTGGAAGTCTCCATTGGGTTCCTCCCCTCGGAGATCCAGGAACCTGTGGAAAAGGGAGAGGAAAATTTATAGGAGTCAGAGGGGATGGGGAACACCAGGAGAACCTGCCCCCATTGAGTCAACTAAGCAGGGCTCACCTGGGCTCACAGAGATGGAAATGACAAGCTTGGGGCCCGCAGGGGTCTGCACCAGGTCCTCTGCTTATATGTTCTGGTTGTTAGCTTGGTGTTTTTGTAAGACTCCTAACCGTGGGAGCAGCTGCATCTCTGACTCTTATGCTGGCTTCAAGAGCTCTTTTCTTCCTATTGGATTGCCATGTCCAGCCTTGATAGGAGGACTTTTGCTTTGTCCTATTGTAGCTTGTTTTGTCCTGACTAGCTGTCATTTCTTGAAGGCCTGCTATTTTCTGAAGAGGAGAAGTTGGGGGACTGGGTCTGGGAGAAAGGGGAGGTGGGAGAGGCTAAAAGGAGCGGATGGAGGGGAAACTGTTGTTAGAATATGTTGTGTGAGAGAGAAATATAAATTTTCAATTTAAAAATTTCATAAAACGTATTTTTTCTTTTTTCAAAACTGTGACTTTGTATAGTAACAATGACATACTATTTCACACTGCACTTTGAACTTCCAGGTAAACAAAGACATGACATTGAAAATTAGGGGTCTTGAAATACTTGTATAATTTATAAAATTTTCGAGACAATTAATATAAAGTAGATATACTGCACTGAGTAGTTGAGCCGTCCTAACCTTGCATTAAGGAGGTTTCCTGTATGTGTTCAACTCTCCAAACTCTCTTCATAGGTATAATCACACTAATTTTATATTACATTTGTTTTCTTGTGGGAACTTCACTTAAATATTTCCTGCACTCTATTTCATAATTTTATCTCCTTTCCACTATTAACTGGTGATTTTACCCCAGTTACACAATATTTAAAATACATGATACTTTACTGGGCAACATAACTCATAAGGAATTTCATCTTGATTTTGCCTTTTTAAAAAACAAACTACTAGAAACTCAAATTCAATATCATTGTATAATATCAAGTTATATCATTGCAAAGCAAGTGTCATGTTGCGTAGAAGACTGTCCCCTTCAAAATAGTAATATGGGCTTATATAAGACAGACACAGCTGCATTAACTATTCTGTTGAGAATCACTTTGTCACCTCGTATTTCAATGTTCACGTTCATCATTCAAACACTCGTCTACAGAAGCTTGTGGCCTTGAATTATGTTAACAATTTTGGTTTAAATTGGTGCACACAGTTTAAACCCACACAATATCCTGCATCTTCACTTTCTTATTGACAGTCTCTATTCAGTGGGATGGAGGATGCATTTAGAAAGTCAAAAGAAGTCTGTGGCCAATCTTTCTTAGTTATTTTCATTTGAGTTCACTTACTGTCTGACCTATTTTACTGATGGTGGAGTATGTTAGGAAGAGTCCTTTTAAATTTTAAAAGAGTGCTTGTCAGAAGTATGTAACACACTCACACACACACACACACACACACACACACACACACACACGTAGAATGGGAGAAAGGCTTAAGTGCCAATATCATATTTTGTAATTACTAAAGTAGATATGCACATACATCAGAACTATTGTTAATTATAAAAATATCAAGGACTCCTCAGTTATAAAATTTTATATATATATATATAAAATTTATATATGTATATAATTTATATATATTTTTTATATATATAGTGCTTGTGCAGTGTACTGAGTGAATTCATTGCTTCTCAAAAGAACATTCACATTTGACCCCTGAATAAATCATCTAAAATCCTAAGAGCTAAAATTAAATTGTCCTTTCCTTAGTCTAAGGATCAATCTAATTATACCAGAAATTATCAGACTCAATATCCTCTTGGAGTAGAGACTTCTATGGGGTGATATTATGTAAATAAATATATATTCATGGTTTCAAACTGAGTCAAACTAAGTGGATAGAAATTTAATTAAAGGCAAAGTGCTCTCTTTAAAAAGAGTAAGTATTAAATAATTTTCTGCAATTCCAGAAACAAAACCTCTACCTTATTTCTTCATAGAATAAACTTTTATTAAATTTATGGTCTTACATGCTGTATTTTAACCTGCTCCAGAAAAAACTTCATAGTGCATTTCTGTTCTTACAAATAAATGTGAAGTGCATAACTCACCATAAATTTAGTAAGATTTTTTACATGTAAAATGTAATTGAATTGTCATGTTAACCCTCTAGTGGAAATGAGCTTGTGAACCATTTCTTAACATTAATAATAAATAATAATAAATAACAGAAAAGCTGAAAAGCACATAAGCAAGTGACTTTTCTG
Organism: Peromyscus melanophrys; assembly: GCA_902168415.1. Taxonomy (NCBI): domain Eukaryota; kingdom Metazoa; phylum Chordata; class Mammalia; order Rodentia; family Cricetidae; genus Peromyscus; species Peromyscus melanophrys. Next base: position 5,538 of record CABHPR010131403.1, read on the forward strand.
CGCAATAGAGAACTAAAGTTAAGGAGAAATCCGAGGAGAAAGAGACACCCATGGAAAGTTACGCTGGTAGGTTACCTGCAGCCAAAGCTCTTGGAGAGTTAAATAGCTGAAAGCACTTAAATGATAGCCTCTATAAACGCTTCAGGTGGAGAGTGGACTGGCTAAGTACGTCTAAACATTTTTCATCTTTTTGCAGCCTTTTATTGTCCACAAAACGTAAACATTACCCTGGTTTATTACTAAATAGGCATAAAATTTTAAATTTAAATGTTTATTGGATTTATAATTCAAGAAATTATGAATAAATTTCTTCTAAGGAAATTCTTTGATATATAATTTTTATAATGTATTAAAGAAATCAGATTTGTATATTATTGAGATAGAAATACTTGTTTATATTTACATATAGAAATCATGGTTTACTATTTGATAATGCAGTACACAAATTTGCTTGACTATTGCTTTAGAGTTGTTTGATATTTGATTTTATAATCATCATTATTGAAATACTGCATCTCATAATGTGTAGTACAAAGGAGAAGGGTATGTTTATTGTCAATTTAGAAATTGTCAGTCTGTCCTAATCTCAAGCAAAAATTCATTTAATAATTTTATATGAAACTCAAGTCAGCAACTCAAACATCAACCTTTACAACTAGAGATTCTAAAATAATATGATCCAAAGACCTGCCAATTTCATACCCATATGGTAGAAAGTGGTTGCAGGAAAATATTGAGTATGAGTTTTATATAATTAAACTGTAATATTTCCATGAAAGCAAAAAAAAATTGTGTATGCTGTGAAAGTATCATTACTCTTTACATACAAAAGTCATGAACCCAAGCTGAGGCATTTTAGACAACACTCATTGTCTTTGTGTGGCAGGAAGGTGAGTGGCATGCAAAGCATGCATGCTGTGTCTTTATTTCCAAGGCAGCAGTGAATCTGCACCATTCAACATGGATAAACTTTACCAGAAACACCATACATTATTTGTTTGCTTGATTTCAAATTAAATTTTAGTCACTGTTTATTAAGAAAGCTTTTCCCTGTGCCAAAGGTTTTGTGGTGTCCATGTTTCATTATGAGTCTCTATATGGGCACACTATATGTGACCCCCAATTTAGGACTTAGTGTGTGGGTCAATGTGTAAGAAGTTGCAAAGACTGCAGTATAATTTTCATTGCTTTTACCTCCAGAAACCACACCAGGTTTTTAGGATAAATCCTAGAAAGAATGTCTCCTGGTTCTAGTAGAGAAAACATAATTTTTATGAAATAATATTGAGCCTTGACCAATGTGAGAGTTATGAGTGTCAACCTTCCACACAGGTGAATATGACTTTAGATTCCCCGTTATAGCAACGGAAGGTGGCTATCAAATTATTACAGTGTTCTTGTATCTGTTTACATTTCTCTTGAATACTCATTCTTCATTTGTAAGAGATAAAGTAGATGATTATCCATTTACAACTCATGCACCAATGGAATGTCTTTTTCTTATATTTTGAAAGTTCCAAGGCTATACAGTTTGTGAGGCTTTTCTCAAATTGTTATAAATGGGGGGAGGGGGCGAGAAATGATTCTGCCTATAGGTGTATCTTCCCAGTTTAGACATGTGTTGTTCAAGAGCAACTGTATACCCAAAGCTTTTCCAATGTCACATGTTCACTCTCAAAGGAACGGAATTTGTTGCAGGTGTATTTACTTAGGGAAATAAAATTTCTCTCATTACACTCGCCACCAACTTCCTTTGTCAGTTAAAAGAAAACCAGAAACAAACACAACAATAAAAACTAGTGTAGTCAATAGGGGTCAGTTTCTAGGAATGGACTGACAACACACACAGAGAAGGAGGAAGACAGTAAGGAACAACTAACTATACTATTGAAAAGACATCTGTAGATGCTGTCTAGTAACAGTTATAGAATGCTCTCCTTCCACCAAACTTCACTAGAATTATCAAGTGTCTAAGGAAATCCAGAATGACAGGGAAATCTAAGGGAGAGTGTAAAGATGAGGAGTCTCTGCTTCACCCAAGTAACTTAGGACCAAATTTATATTTCTTGCTAACTAAAATTCTTGAATCCTGATAGAAATGGAAAAGCCAGAGTTCTGTTTTTTAAAAAGCCTCTATACAGACAATAGTCCTTGTTCTAAAATCTTTCTCAGTTTTAGAAAAGCTAATAACCATGCAGGGCTAAAACATTTATGACTTATGATCTAATCATCTCTCATTTTTTATCTATAAGCCTAACCAATAAACCTAAACCACCTTACAACTTCATTTATGAAAACATGGAGACTTCATCCCTTCGTTCTAGTCTCTGTGATGTGGCAAGGTACTCTGCAGACTATAGAAAGGGAGACATGGGTATCAACCTTGCAACAAACCCCTGAAGCTACAATCCATACTGCCTGCAAGATATGCTGGAGCAATGGTGGTGCAGAACTTGTGGGTGTGGTCAAACAAAGTTCAGTTTAACTTTAGGCCCACATCGTCAAGAGGAAGCCCATGCTCTATATTGCCTGGATTGAGCAGAAACCAGAGACTGGATAGCCCAGAGACTTTGGGCAGAACCAAACCTGACCAGCAAAAAAGAAAAATATCAATGAACTGAATCCGAATGATGTTTTATTATACTCATAGATTGGTGCCTTGTCCACTCATAATCAGAGAGGCGTCCTCTGGCAGCAGATGGGAGTAATGCAGAGACCCACAGCCAGATATTACGCTGAGAAAGAGTCAAAATTAGAGGTCTCCATTGGGTCCCTCTGCTCAGAGATCCAGAAACGCTGTTGAAAGGGAGGAGGAAAGATTGTAGGTGTCAGAGAGGATGGAGGACACCAGGAGAATACAGCAAGGCTCACACAGGCTCATAGAGATTGAAATAGCAAGAGTGGGACCAGCTTGAGTCTACACTAGGTCCTCTGCATATATGTTATGGCTCTTAGATTGGTGTTCTTGTGAGAATCCTAACTGTGAGCGAGTATACCTCTGAATCTATCGCTTGTTCCTGAGGCTTTTTTTCCTCCTATTAGGGTGCTTTGTGCAGCCTTGATATGAGAGATATTCCTTTTCTTTTCATATCCTGTGTTGTCATGTTTGGTTGTTGTCTCTTGGAGGTCTGCTTTTTTCTGAAGGGAAATGAAGGGAGAATGGATCTGAGGGCATGGGGAGAAAGTAGGAAGTTGGGAGGAGTGGATCAAAGGAACACTGTGGTCAGGATGTATTTTATGAGAGAAGAATCTATTTTTAATTTTAAAAAAGGAGAAAGAATAGATAGTAACCAGTTGTATTAAACTTCCTCTCAATTTTTTATTTTGTGTTGTATGTGAACTTTCTCTGATGTTCAGAAGCACTTGAAACTGCAGTGTAGAGTTTTTGATTTAACCTCTCTGTCTATGAGAACTCCCCAGCCTTAACCACCTGGGAAAGTTTGTACTCAAATAGGATAAAGGGCATACAATCTATCTGAAGAATAGTACTTAGGAATTCACAAAGTCAATGGGAAGATAAAATCGGGGCATGTAAAAGACCAGGAATCTCCACTGCTTGCAGACAAAAGCAACTGTGAACCACAACCAAGCTACTAGTCACATAAGCATAAGTTCTCACAGTGAAGTAAAATCCTAGACATGTCAGTTCATAATACATGATAGAACAAATTCAGTTTAAATAATAAGTATAAGTTATTCCAAAAAATTAAAAAAGAGAAATATTTGTAATAATCACAACCAAAAATAACAGAAGTATGTGCCTGTCTTAGTTATGGTTTCTATTTCTGTGTAGATGCACCATAACCACAGCAACTCTTATAAAGGAAAATCTTTAATTGAGGTGGCTCACTTACATTTTCAGAGGTTCAGTCCATTACCATCACGGCAGGAAGCAAGGCAGCATACAGACAGACATGGTCTTGGAGAAGAAACTGAGAATTCTTACATCTTTACTCACAGGAAACAAAAACTGGCCTTAAACACTGGCATTTTTTAAGCATACATGAGCCCTCAAAGTTCACATTCACAGTAACACACTTCCTTCAACAAGACCACCCCTACTCCAACAAGGGCACACCACCTTGTTGTGACCTAATAGTGTCACTCCCTTTGGGGGCCATTTTCTTTCAAATCACCACAGTGTCTGAGGCTGGGTTGGAACTCAGAATATAGTCTAGACTGGCATGAAGCTTAATATGATACTCTTGTATCAGGCTTCCCAGTGCAGGGGTTAAAAGGCATATACTTCTGTCTGTCACTTTTTTTTTTTTTGGTTTTTTGATAACAGCTGTTCTTTCTATGTGAGTTTAGATCTCAACATATCTCTAGTTTGTATTTCTTCAATGGTCAGAGATGGTGAGAGTAAGGGTTATTTTGAGATTATAATATAATACATAATTTCTCCTTTCCGTTTTTATTCTTTCCAAAACCTTCCATATATGTTCTTCCTGTTCTCTTTCAAATTCATGGCCTTTTTTTTCATTAATTTTTATTACATATGTCTAAATCTTACCTAGTCTGTTTATATAATGGTATCTGTGCATATATGCTTTCAGGGCTGACCATTTGAGATTGGATAACAATTGGTGTGTTCTTCCCTGGTGAAGACTATTTCTTCCCTCAGTTGCACTGCCATCCCAGAGGTGGGAAGTAAGTCCCTATTGCTGAATATCCCACATGCTTCAGAAATAGACCCAGAGGCTCCTGTGCTGAAACTGACTTTAATGTTCCTTCCCTGAGGACTGTGTTTCCTGGTACCCAATGGATCCATGCAGATTTCCAACAGAGGTGCCAAAAATAGTTCTACTCAGCTATGATGCCTGTGAATCACAACAATGACCAGCATGTCATGATAACCCTAAGGCTGCCATAGTTGCATGTGTACTTTGGCAGACAGTTTTCTAGATGTTCTAGTAATAATAGTAATCCTTTGGTAGAATCTTTTCTATATGTAAACTCATGCCATCTACAAATGATATCCTCTTTCCTTCTCACTTGTATGCAGCTTATTCTTTTCTCTTGCATAATTGGTCTGGCTAAAACTTCCAGGAATAGTTGGGAAAAGAATGAGAGAAGTAGATATCATTTTCCCTTTCCAGATCATATGGGAAATGCTTTCAGCTTTTCCAAATTTCATGAGTTTTAATATTGGTTTGTCATACGAAGCCTGAATTATCTTGAGTTTTCAGAGTTTCTATCACAAAAATGTCATCAATTTTACTGACTGTGCTTCCTGAATCTTGAGACAGTGACATGACTTTTGTCCTTTATTCTGTTCGTATTATACATTGTATTTATTGCTTTGTATATGTTCAATTGTCTTGGCATGCCTTGGATAAACCCCACTTGATTGGGTTCAAAAATCTTTTCATTGTGCTTCTGCATTTCCATGATAACATTTTGATAGCCTTTCATCTATAATCCCGGTTATTGATGTATGATTTCTGCTTTTTTTGTTATATGAGAGTAAAGTTGACCCCATCTAATGTGCTTACAAAATTGCCTTTCTTGTCAATTTCTGTGATTTTTTTTTGAGGGAAATTGATGATAATTCTTTAATACTTTGTTAAAATTTAGCAATGAAGCAGTTCTATCTAGCATTTATTTGTCAATGACACTTTTTATAGCTGATTACTATAATCACTATGTTGCTGTGTTCATGTCTTCTGTGTTTATACCTCAATTTTGTAAGGTTGTGTATATCTAAAAATTTTAGTAGACTTTCTAATTTCCTGAGCAAATAATCATGCATAGTGGCCTCTAATTGGGTCTTGTATTTCTAGGGTGTCACTTGAAAGGTTTCCTTTCTCTTTTGAGATTGTGTTTAATTTTGCATATTTTATTGAAAGGAAAGAAACAACCCAAATTTGTTTTATTGAAAATATGAAAGTTAAACTTTTATTTAACAAGGAAGTCCCATGTCAGCACCATAGCTCACTGTAGTCTGCTTTTCTAAGCCATTGATTTACAATGTATTAAAGAAACAAGCCATCAAACATTTCACCTGATATGATCTGTTGAGACACACTGCTAATAAGCCTATTTAGAACAGCTGGGACTCTCCCAATAAAAGCATTAACAATGATTCCTAAATTCAAGTTGAGTTTTATAGTCATATTAGATCAAGTGCATAGCTGTTTAATGAGAACAAATTTGCTTTGAAGTCATCAGTCCCCCACCCCCGACCAATAAGCCATAATCCTCTACTGTGGTTCCATTATTGAACTCTACCTATAACAAAGTGAGGTGGTCCATTACATTTCTCAAACTCTTAATATTAGATGTTCAAAGAAAAATTGAATAAAACTCATTAAAATCACATCTAAATGTCAGTCTTGTGTGGCTGTGATCAGATTTATTTTGACTACAACTAAGTGCCAGACGGTTACATCAAATGGTTCTTTGTGTGATCTAGAACTAGCGAGGACAGTGTTTAAAAAGGAAAAAAAAAAATAAGAAACGAACTCCCAATTTGAGAAATTTCAAGAGGAAGATGGGGTAGAAAGCCTGGAATTAAACAGAGGCTGTGGACAGTAATAAGAAAATATTACTTTCCTGATGTAGCAGGGCAGTTGCACAGAGGAGTTGCCATCAGTGAGGCCATGGGCACAGGACCTGCATGAACTCAAGCTAGACAAAATCCTAACTTGTACAAAAGAGCTCCACCCCCGACTAAGAAACTATTGGCAGGTGAGAGCTGCTGGGACAGATATAGTTACTCTTCTTTACAAGCACAGACATTTCTAGATTGCTCATCCTCTAAGGAAAGGCTACCACGGCCAGTTTATGGACTGCATAAACTGTGCTGATGGGAATTGAAATCAAAACAAAATAACAACAACAAAAACAAACAAAAAAAGAAGACACAAAGTTGGGTGGGTAGAGAGGAGGGTAGATCTGGTTGGAGCTGCAGAAGCAGTGAATACAATAGAATATATATTACCTGAAATTTTCAAGTAACTATTAAAAATGAGGGTAAAACATTCCATGATTTTTCTCCCTTTATGTTAATAAAAAGATTGTTTGCAAAACATGACTTTTACACACAAACAGATTTACAATAAGACTTTTCCCCCTTAAAGTTGAGGATATTTCATTCTAGTAACTAATTATCCAAACATGAGTCAACTATTCTTGGCCTTTATTAGGGTTATCTAAGTGTGCAGTACTGAGACTTCAAGTCACAGTTTATTTACCTCTTTCTTAAACATGTCAATTTTATGCTTCTCACTGGCAAGGTTAATGCTTCATTTCTAACAACATGGGAAATGAATAAATGTGGTAGGCATACTTAATAAATTCTATGAGTAGCGGCCGCATATTGGCCATTCTTTTGGATCCAAACAAGTAAATTAAGACTTTCTACCCTCTAATCATCTCTAAATCTAACAGTCATCCCCATGACCTTGCACATTATGTGACTGAAAGTGAAAATTGATTCTTTCAGGTAAAAACTCTTCAAGGGGAGGGGCTGCTTTCTCCATGTATTTATTTTTTTGAGGGTGTGTGTGTGTGTGTGTGTGTGTGTGTGTGTGTGTGTGTGTTGTGTGTGTGTGTGTATGTGTATGTTGTGTGTCTGATTGTGTGTTCATGTGGATTTGCACCTGTATGCTGTAGTAGGTAGCCATTCCATCTTTGACTTGGAAGTTCCAACCCCCATTGAGGCTTCGGTAACTATCATGCCTACAAGGCAGGGCTGAGAGAGGACGCTGAAGACCTGAGATCTGGATGCGCTGGCTCTCTTCGTTCCTGGACCCTGGACGCTGGAGGTAGACCGAGCAGGGTTCTCCAGAGAACACCGCTGGACTGCGCTACACCTTTCCCAGACCCCGTTACCTATCCCTTCACTTGTAAGCTACCCCACAAAATAAACCTCCCTTTTTAACTATGTGGAGTGGCCTTAATAATTTCACCAATAGTATGGATGTAGGTATGCATGCATGTGTGTGCACAAGTGCATTCAGGTCCATATGCACATGTGTAGATAGTGGAGCTGAGAAATTGACAGCACGTTTCCTCAATCACACCCTTTCTTATTCTTTATTGTTTTAAAATATTTTTTGAAATTATAATATGATCACATCTTTTCACTTTCCTTTTCCTCATTCGAACCTTTCCCATGCATACTCCTTGGTATTTGTAAAATTCATGACCTGTTTTTTTTTTAATTTCTGAGATTATATATGTATATATATATGCTTTATTCTATATGTGTACATATATTCATATATGTGTGAATACATATGTATAAATATTCATATATATATATACTTCTTGACATCTGACTTCCTCTTCGAGATAGTGTCTCTCACTGAACCAAAAGTTCATCAATGGGGCTGCCTGTCTATCCTATAAAATCCAAGAATCCACCTATCTTTACCTCCCACTTCCAGGGGTCAGTTGGCTGATTCCAATGGTCATTCTCAGCTTATTTCCTGTAAGTGTAGTTTCCTGTAAGAAGACTTCACAACAATTTGCACTAAAGACAATTTAAAAAGAAAACCAGAAAATGGGTCCTCATACTGGGCTTTCTGCTTGTTTGTTTGTTGTTTTGTTTTGAATTTTTGCTCATGCAGATATTAGTTTATCTTTGTCATAAACATTTAAAATTCAGAATAGCGTTCCTCTGTGAAGGAGATGGATTTCCAGCTTCTGTGGAAGAAGGAACACAGCGCACAATGCCTGGCTTCCTCACAATGGTTCTGTACTTTAAGGCCATCTGTGCCAGTATAAACCACCTCCTAAAGAACCACGGAGTCTTTGAAATTTATGAACAATATTGATTTTCTGTGTACAACAAAGGAAGAAATTTCATGGCTTTCATATCCAGATCTAATGCTTTAGAGAAAAATGTCACCAGTCTAAATCTATTGTTCATGTTAAAAATCAAGTATATTTACATAGACAGACTCCTTTTAACTTTTCCTTCCATCCTTTAATCCTCGGGTTTTTTTTTTATTCTTCTCTCACAGAACACATCCTGACTGCAGCCTCCCCTCCCTTTACTCCTCCCCGTCCCCCACTAACCTCTCCATTCCAACATCCAAAAATGCTTCTGCAGCAAATCAATAAACATTTTTATTAAGGCTCAACGCATAGAACTGTTAAACTGGCCTTAGTTTTCCTCCTGCTGCACAGAGACATTAATTTAGTTCAATATGTAATATTTTCATACATTGACTTTGCCTCTCTTCTGCTACAACTACAGATATGGTATTGCCATCAAAGTAAGATTGTCTTACATTTTTAGCCTTAAATCCCAGATAGCCTACTCTTTGTCATACGTGACAGTTTTTTTTTTTGAAAGTGACAAACAGAAATGAATGAAGCACTGGAAATAGGCTAGACATAGCCAAGTCTAACAGTTCAGTAGCCTGAAGTCTTAAACTAGAGAGTCAATTAGATATGATCTAGTCTGTTAATTCACATTTGTGTCTGTTCCCCTTCATTGAATGTTCTCTGCATTTCACGTGCATCATTCAGAGTTTGTGCATCAGTTCTTTCTTATTCTTGTTTGCCATACAAAAACACAAACATCTCCCCATATCAGCAACCTTTTACCACTTTAACAAATGTAAATGAAATGTAATATAAAGCAATGAAGCTATTCACAAAAATCTTATGTTTGTATTACATGAAATCATCAGTTCAGGTTGCACCTGACATTGGCTATGTTTGCTGTAACTTTTTCCTAAGTACAGTGTAGACAGTTCTAAAGTACAGTTTGAGTGTACACACACTCAAACATACAAAATGCCTAGAAATCAGCTCCTTGAACTTTTCATTTACTGGAGAATAACCTGACTTAGAAAATAGAATAAAACGATATTATAACTGATTTATATGCTCTAATATTATCAGGTTTTAAGACAAATATTGAGGATGGGAAACAATGTTTGAGGCAAGTGATTGATAAATTTGTATTTTTGAATACAATGGAAGAAAGGCTTGATCTGCTTGGATTCAGAGGCTGTGAAATTACAGCATCCAAATTCACTGTTTCTCCCCTTTCTGTCCTAATGCTCATCACTCAGCAGTGCACAGTGGCTGAAAAAAACAAGTGGAATTTGAGGGACCTATTCAAAACATCATTCAATTTAATAATAGTAGTATATTTTTCTTTGGTCAAAAAGAATAAGCACCCCCACAATCCTCAATAAAGGAAACAAAGAAAGAGGATTTCTTTATTAAGGAATAAATGGAAATAAGTGGGTTAATCACTTCAGTGTCACATTTTAATTTAATTTACAAGTATCTTTAGAGGTCATGTATGCTGTGAGATCATTGATAACATTAGAAAAAAATCCTCCAGTATTATGATAATGTTAGCTCCTGGGTTGTATTATATGTTTTTATTTTTATAATTTTACTAACTATTATCTCGCTGAATTCGTGGAATAACTGGATAAAACAGATTTCTCTAGCAATGGCATGATTAGAACTGTATTCAAAGTGGGAATGCTATGTACATAAGTTTTTAGTAACTCTTACTGGCTGTGAGAGTCCGTCTGAGTCTCTAATTCCAGTGCTGCAGCTGTTAAAGCAGGAGAATCACAGGTTTGGGGATGGCTTGCTCAGCATAGAGAAAACATATCAAAAACAACATCAACAACAAGAAATTCAAAATAATAATTAAAAATACGTTAGAATCAATAACACCTTTATATTTTTATGAAAAGATTTTAAAAAACTTATTTTTTAATATTGGTATTAACTCTGATAATTGTAGAGATCTTTTGTCTTCTTGGTTAGACTTAATGCTCATTTTATTTTTAGTGATTTGCTTGTTTTCAGGAAATTATGAATGAGATTCTTTTCATCATTTCTTTCTCAACATATTATATGGGAATACAGAAAACACAGAAAAATCTATTGATTTTTTTATCTCATTTAATTTAACTTTTAGCATTCTTAATTTATTATCATAGTTCTTTGATCAAATGTTTTCAAGTTGAAAGAGTTTCTGGTGTTAGTCTTTATGGTCCCATAGGTCTACAAACATGGAAAATGACTCGTTCCTTTTTAACAATTTTTAGCCCTTTTCTTTCTTTCTTTTGTTTTAACTTGTTAATTAACCCTCAAAACCTATATTAAATTATTGGGCAGAATGGACATATTTGTGTGACTTCTTTTTTTAGAAGACGTTCTTTCAGTTTGCTCCTGCTTATTGTAACATTGCCTATAGTTTGTCTTTTATACCTTTGATTATGTTGAAGAATGTTACTTTGAATTTCAGTTTCTATTAGGACATTTATCATAAGGGGAAATGAAGTTGGTCATAGTCCCTTTCTATATTACTAAAAGGATACCTTGATTTGTGTCCTTAATTCCATTTACAACACATATCACATTTATTGATTTTTCAGGGGAATCATCTGTGTATCCCTGGAATGGAATGAGACCAACATTCTCATAGTGTATTATTCTTTAATGTATACTCTCTTCACAAGTACTTTAATTAGCTTTCTTTTATTGATTTTCTCAGGAGATTTACCTATAATTTGTGTGTGCATGTGTGTGTGTGTGCATGTGCATGTTTGTGTTTGTGTGCATGTGTTTTGTGTGTGTGTGTGTGTGTGTGTGTGTGTGTGTGTATTCTTATTTGTTTTGATTTCAGAGTAAGAAATGCCTAACATGAGCGTGCTACACTTTCTGATCCACAGAACCATTGAGTATAATTATTGCTCATTCTTCTTTAAAATCTAGTGCTATTTAGCAGGGAACCCATTCATTCTTGGGATCTTTTTAACTGGAAGACACTTTATTTCTGCTTCCCTTCCATAGCTATTTACAGATCTGTTTCAGTAGTTTGAATCCTCTTGTTCAACTTCTATAGGACACACAGACTGCAAATGTGTCTCCTCCTTCTAGATTTTCACCTTTCCTGTAACATAAAATTTCAAAGTATTTCTAAATGACCCTTCAACTTTCATCCATATCGATAAAATAGCTCCATTTTCACCTCTAACTTTATAAATTCAATCTTTCTATTTTGATTAATTTAGCTAAGGTTTAGCAAAAACCTGTTGTGTTTCCTAGATCAAACACTGTCACACTGATTACTTTGTTATTATCTTTGTTCCTTGTTCCTATTAAATGCCAGGTTAATTTTATTATTTATTTCTGTCTACTAACTTGGAGTAAGTAAGTGTGGAAAATTATGTCAAGTGCTCATAGCTGATGGACATTTGGATGCATACACAAATAACTATGAGCACTCCATGGATGAACTGTTTCTGACAAACAAAAACAAAAACAACCATTGGTTAGCTCTGTCTATTTATCTTGCTCCAAATGAAGCAAGATAAATAGACAGACCTGGCCTTCCCTATGAATCCCAAAGAACTTGGAACTATAGATTTTTGTTTCAGACAAAGTACTACTATTTTTAAGAAGTTTTGCAAAAATTTATTCAGATATAACTGATATGGTTTAGTTCACTAAATTATAATTAATGTGCCACAAAATCTATCCATTTGAAATATAATTTGATATAATGGTCATCTCTTTTATTTTAGAAAATTTTAATCTAAAAAGGAACTAAGATAGACACATAGTTAATCCATTCCTCTTCTTCATCCCCCTCCCTCCTGGAAATAAATAATATGCTTTATCCCATGATTTTTCTTTTTATACTTATTTTTTTCATACAATATATTTTGATTATGTTCTTCCACTCCCCTAGTGCCTTCCAGCTCCCCAGTTGCTATCCATCCAAAGTAATTTCTTTCTCTCACTCTCAATTTTTTTTTCATTTTTCTATTTTTCTCTTATGATTTTTACCTATACTAAATATTTCTCATTGAAAAACTCTGATGAGGCAGTCCCCACCAGTCAGAGAGCAGGAGAGAGAACTGCCTGCCAGCTGGACCACCACCACTGCCACCCACTCGATTCTCTTCCCCAGGGAAC
>CABHPR010131404.1:0-15247 GCA_902168415.1 Peromyscus melanophrys
TTTTTTTTGAAGTTCATTTTCCCGAGGAAGAATTTCTCTATGGAAACTAATAATATTCTCACATTAAGCCATGTGAAGAGCCTGTGTCCACAAAAAAATGTGAGAAAATTTGATGGGGAGAATGCAGAAACACGGGGAGTTGGAGACAAGGATAAATCTAAAATTAAAGAAGCTATCTAAATCAATTTTAAGAAATACCCATTATTATGACAGGTAATTTCAAGTCATGGCCTTCATAAAAATTTGATAGACACAAAGTTATCTACATTCATTTCATGTATGGTAGAGAAGAAATTGTGGACCTTGATAATGTTAAGACTTCACACTTCTAGTCTGAGAGAATAATGCTTTAAATCTGTTAAAATATTTTTATTCATTTTAAAGTGTAAATGTAAAAAGTTATGTTTCTAGAGCAGTGTTTTAAAAAAGTTACACATAGTTAATATTTTCCTTTAAAGTGTTTTATCTATTAGGAAAATAATGTTTACCTAATTTTAAAAACAAACTTAGGTTACACTTGAGCACCTAATTCTTAATAAATTTTAGATAAAATGCATCAAGAATGTTATATTTCATTTTAAATAAAATCAAACACCAGAAATAATGCATTCACTACATTGTCTTTATACCAAAGAAAAACTTTCATACATATATTTTCATTACACAGATGCTTTAGTTAGTTCTCTGAGATTAAAATAAAGTATTGACAAGGATGGGTAGATAGTTGGTAAATTATTTGCTATGCTATCATAATGACTTGCATCAGGTTCCTCACAACTCACATTAAATAAAGATGAATGGTAGGATTGGAAAGAGAGATAAACAGTTAAGAACATCGCTCTTCCAGAGGACCTGGGTTAAATTCCTTGTACCTATACAATGGCTCACAACTGTCTGTAACTCTAGCACCGAGGTGTAGGGATGCTACACCCTCTTCTGGCTTCATCCGGTCACTAGGTAGGTACTCAGTGCGTAGACATATATGCAGGAAAACAAACTCACACCTAAAACAGTTAAAATATATTAAAAATAAATGTATTAAAAAATTGCTGACAGCAGAAGAGTCCTTCTGTCTACCTCTAAGGAAGCAACAGATCTCAGTCTTCTTCACATAGTGGGCCTTTACTACTGGTAAGACCTCTTATGTTAAGTCAAAGTTCAAAGAGGACCAGTAAATAAAAATTCCATCTAACACCACCATCATTAAACTGTTGTTGAGCCGGGCGGTGGTGGTGCATGCCTTTAATCCCAGCACTCGGGAGGCAGAGCCAGGCGGATCTCTGTGAGTTCGAGGCCAGCCTGGTCTCCAAAGCGAGTTCCAGGAAAGGCGCAAAGCTACACAGAGAAATCCTGTCTCCAAAAACCAAAAACAACAACAACAAAAAACAAACAAACAAACAAAAAAAACCTGTTGTTGAGCTATTAGATGATCAAGCTCTAAAAAAAAAGGGTACCTAAGTTAAAGTACCAAATTAAATAAGTTTTAAAAATCACGATTTTAAGTTCTCTGGTTTTCTTCCCATTTGTTTTCTGGCTTTCTCTCTGGTGGTATTTCAGTGAAAGTTCTTCCTCTTAGAAAGACAATGTGGTGGTCCTGTGACATGTGCCCACAGACCTAGAGCTGGGGAGGAGAAAGGGCTCCTTAGTCACAGCCCACTGTTTTTGCTGAACTGCTCAGAAGCTGCTTTAGATCCTCTCCTACAAATTAACAAGGAAGAGAACAGTAGAAGGAAATACCAGACATCAACATTCAGCCTCCCGTGCAGGCACACCTTATGTGTGCATGAGCACATTCACCACTACTAACACACACACACACACACACACACACACACACACACACACACACACACAAATACACCCACAGCACACATCCATATATATCAGACACATAAAAACACAAACATACACACACACATAAAGACAAAGATTGAGCCTTTGCATACAAAATCATATTAAAATATGTATGATCCTCAGAGTAGCTAATTATTTTATTTATCATATTATAAATATATTACATAAATCCTGTAAACACAAAATTGTGAAGAAAACAAAAGGAAAAAAATCTACTAGTTATTAAATTTCTAAATATAAAAATATACATATTTTAGTTGTCTTCATAAAGAAGAAAAATTAGATTTTTATGAAATCAAAAAACCATCTTCTTTGAAATTGACTATATGATTGCATTTGCACTTATACACACATGTACACACAAACATATATGTATGTTTGGTTGTTTTCTGAGAGAGAGAAAGAGAAAGTAAAGTTGGAAGGCTCTGGGATATGAAAAATATGATTAAAAGATATTTTATAAAAACTTTAGATAACAATTAATTATTACCTAATATCTGAATTAAACATTTCTATTTTAAAGTATCAAGAGGTTTTGATAGTAAGTTGGAGGTTGATGGAGTATAATAACTACTGTTATTTTGACTGTTTAAGAAACTAGAACTGAGAACTAAGAACAGAAATATAGTTAAAATGTTGGCTTAATCTTGTAATATGTTTAAGTTAAATGTAATGTAAAAATTGAAAATTAGTACATAGTGGTTTTCAAAAATGCTCTTAATAATGTATACATGACTACACACACACATATATATTTGAATTTATTCTTCTATCATATATAATATAAATAAAATTGAATGCTCTAAATGTTCCTAAAATTCTTCTTAGGCTTGCTTTGTTTTATAGCAAATTCTCAAGTATTGAAGCAATCCCATCAGGATGAGGCGATATGCTCCAGTCTCGTGAGGTAAACCAAGGGTCACATGCTTATCAAGTGGAAACTTGGAAGATTCTTGAAGGCTCCTCACCACCACTTTATAAGAGAGGAATACGTAACTGTGTAGAAAGGAGACTGACCAGGTAAGGTGTCCAGAGGACAGATCTCTTGGTTCTGCCCTGCTGCCTACAAATTGTGCAGACACTTCCAAGCTTGCAGTTCTGTTAGCTGTCACCTGTGGGGAGGTGAACTTTTTGGACATGAAGCTTCTTTTTTATCAACTCTGCTGGTGTTAGTAACTCATCACCCAAACTCCCTTTCGTGAGTTGGAATTTGGTGCAAGTGTTACTTCTGGCTACCATGGGTTCCCGTTCTGGAGTGAGTAGACACATGTGTGCATGCTGCAGCTTCCCAGGAAAAGTTGATCATATGAGAAGGAGGAACATAATTAAAAGCAGACAACATAGTATATCACCCAAAACTGAGCAAAGTGAGCTGGTGAGATGTCTCCACAGGTAAAGAGACTTGCTTCCAAGGCTGACAACGTGAGTGAGTTTGATCAACAGCACCCAGGTGTGGAGAGAGAGAACAGCTGCCACACGTTATCCTTTCCTTTTCACACATGCGCCTCTGCCAAACACATGCACACAATAAGGAGTAAAAAACTAAGCAGAAGTAATAGCAAGTAGGTAAATCGCAATTTTATGTTTTCTGTAATAAATCAGATTGTCCTAATCAGCACCACACTGATAACCCTCCCTAGATTAAATTATATAAATTTAAATGACTTCACACACATTAACATACAGGTACTTATTTATTATCCAATGAATAGAAGCTTATAAATTACCAAGAATAGGTACTTAAATAAAATCAAGCAATATAAATGCTGTTTAGTGTAATATATAAATATCTGGATCAAATATCAATTCTATAGTAATACCATTCCAAATTATTTATTTCAATAATATTTTCATTACATAAATTTTATAATTATGTAAAGGGAAAGAATATTCTAAACACTATTGCAAACATTACAAAAAACTTCAGCACCAGTGATTTAATTGATTTCTGCATTTTTAATTTTGGAAGAAATAATAAGTCATGCTAATATTTTTGTCAGAGAAACATAAATTGTGAGTCCACATGGCCTAAAATAAGATTCAATCATTTTCAAATTAATTTAGGTCAGCTTTGGCTACTAAATAAATTCAAATTCTACCTGTTCTCAAGCCAACTGTGTTGTGAATAAGTATTTGACTTATAGTTTGTTTCACATTGATTTGGGATGGCAGACTAAGGATTAATAAATCACTCATAATTTATCTAAAACGCAGATGTCTCTACACTACACAGAAGAAAGACTGCTTTCAAAAGTCTAACTAAATTTGACCAAATTCAAACAGGAAAATAATAAAGTTAAACATTACATGAGCCAGCATCTTTTTCAGAGAATGCTCTCCTAACTACTAGGCTCCATTCCCCTAATAAGTTTGTTTGGAAGATTTTGTGTCATAATCTATCGAAGCTGCTCCAAGAAGCTCTCCGGCTGTATGTTTTCTTTCCCTGCTCTCCCTGTCACCGTGTCACTCAGCTCGCTCAGCCTTTACCATTTTCTTTCAATGAAGCAATGTTTCAGAAACATGACCCGAATCTATCAGTTTCTCATGGCCCCAGTTCCAGAGTCCTGTCACCCTCTGTACAGGCCACGTGCAAGCTGTGCCTTTCCTTGCCGATGCTTCAGTCCGGATGCCATCATCCTCAGGGCTTCTTCTCCCGTGATACACAAATATAATCAACAGCTTCAATTTAGAAACCAACGCTACAAAATTTAATGGGGGAACGGACAGGAAAATAAACCAAGTAACTCACTCCTGATCTATGTGCAAGAAGGGAAGCCTGGACAACACAGACGTCTCCTTAGGGAACACTGTCCCTATTGGACTAAAGTTAATTTTTCACCTTAGTAAAATATTAATATATGAAAACAAAAGGATGCCTTTTTTTTACATCATTTTTATTGTGAATCCAGATTTTATGTAGATTCCCATTTTAGAATCTTCCTGAAAGGAGAGGATATATGTAAATGCATGCCATATTATACCTAGCTTAAATATTTTAATCAATATTTTGGGAGTGATGTGCCTTACTGTATGTTACATAACCTTAGCAAGAATATATGCTGTGTCATCTGACATTCAGTGCCTGAGAATATTACGGTATTTAATGAGTTTGATTCGTGCCAAATTTCTCTGTAAAAAAAATTCTCTTCTGCCCTGAAAATAATCTGTATAGTCATGATGCTTGTCATTTTTCAAGTATAGTGTTAACCAACATTCTATCTAATATGTTAATATATGCCATTGACTGCCACTTTTGTCATTCATTGTTGCTACACTTTCTATTTCATTCCTTTCTGTGCTTATGAACTGACATACTTTACAATGCAGATGAAATCAAACCTTAAAAACTAATATATTAAAGTCCAGTGATTCTTTATGTTTGAATAAAAATATTCTCAAATTCAGAGACATTGGGTTCACTGTCACTATAGCATGAAAATATCTGTCCTCCCTTTACCTCTGACTGGTCTCTCTTCTCCTCTGTGCATATCTCTGTTAGTGATTTTATATTTCTCTTTTTTTTTATCATTGTGGGCTTTGACTTTATTTAGCTAAAATTATATGGTTAATTAGAATAATTTTTTTGCTAGTCTATCTTGCACAAATGTCATTCTTGAGAGTCTGTCCAGCTGCTTTTGCAGACTTTTATACGTTTCTTGCTCTGTCTGCCTCACTTTGCTCTGTGACAGCCACTCACAGGCTTTCCTTAAATGTCCCTTTTCTCATAGTCAGAGTAATCCTTTAATAAGTTTCTTGCTGTCTTCGGTGAAATTAATAATTCAAAAAAGAACCCTGCTAAAGAGGAGGATGAAAGAGCATGAGAGCCAGGGGGAAGGAGGATGCCAAGAAAACAGGGTGCTCTAAATCAACAGCATTGGGGCATATACGACCTGCACAGGGCCCACGCACATCTGCACCAGATGGGGTCTTAGAGTTGAAAGGAGAAATAGACACATGCCCCCATCCCAAACCCAAAAGATATCTCCAATTAATAACCACCTGCAAATGAAAATTTATTTGTATTCAAGGACATATAACTGGGAAAAAAAAAAACTACTCTTGAGGGTAGACTGCATGCCCAACAGGAAGATAGCCAACAGAAAATGAACTCAAGATCATCTTTGAGGGCGCCTTGTCTCAAAATATTTTGTCGAGGCTTTTTAAATTTTTTATATTATTTTATTTTTTAATTTTAATTTTATTTCATTTGTATATTATCCCTTTTATTATTGAACATGTTCTTTGTGTATATATTATGACTTCCAGTTTAGGGTTTTTATGGGATTCCTTACTGTGCAAAATAATGGGTTTCTGTGTCTATATCTGTTTTTTGTTCCTTTTCTTGTTTAAAATTTAGTGTTAAATTGCCATTTACTGCCAAAAAAGTCCTATCAAGAGATACACTAATGTCCACTTAGCAGAGTAATAGTACATTCAACTAGATTTATTCTTTGATAAATACATATGTTTAAGATATGATTACTCTCTCTTCCTGCCCTTTTTTCTCCCACCTGCTTCATTAAGCTACCTCTCTCCCTCTAATTTCCTTTCCCATGTTAAGTGATTTCTTTGATTGTGATCCATTTAACAGGAGCACCCTGCAAGCCTACAGGCCTGGAATGTTCATTGGAGCCTATTGGCTCACAGATGGGTACAAAATGGAAGAAAATTACTCCTTCTCTTCAACATCCAGCAACATTCAATGATTTCCTAGAGGCATAGGCAGCCCCAATAGCATGACCTGCAGCCTTGACTGACTGTTAATGACATAGTCTTGTGAAGTTCCAGTAAAGCAACCATAGCTGCTATGAGTTTATGGCTTCAGTGGCTTTGTCATACCCGGAGGACTGAATTTCCCTGCCTTGTCCCTAGCATTCAGCTCTTATATTTCTTCTGCTTGAAACCTTTAATACTCCTTGAGTAGTAGAGATAGTGGTATAAATGTCCTGTTAAGAGCTGACCACACAAAAGTCACATATGCTCAGCATCTTAACCAGCCATGAGTCTCTACTTTTACTGACATCCACTCTTCTGAGAAACCTCTCTGATGAAGGATACAGAGTGAGTAGCATGGATCCATTGGTATACACCTAAATATTTAGATGGTGGCATGAGGCCATGAAGATTTAGCAAAACAACAGTAGTAGGTTCCTTCCGGGGCTTTGGATCTCCACAGTTGTGGAATTTGAACAGATCGACCATATCAGGACATGAATTACCTCCTGTTGCTTAAAACTGAAAGCTAGTCAGAGAGTGGATGGTTACCTCCATAACATTCGTATTAATGATAAATGAAATTTAACTAAGTCAAACAAGTATTTATATAAATCATCCCAGGAGACTTCCTTTCTTGCCTAAAAACAGGAGCTGGAGAGAGATTTCTTGTCTTACATGTTTTCTTTAGAGGTGAATTTGCATTGACTAAAGACAGGATTGGAATCCATGCTTCTCTGGTGTGAAATACATGTGAAGTTGAAAGGCCTGATGTGCTGATGAGGACATTATTATAGTGCTTTATTATGGATACAAGTAAAGTTAAAATTGGGTTCAAGATATCATAGAAGTAAGATTCAGATGCATCAAAAAAAGAATTATAAATCATTTAGCCTAAGATATAATTAAGTGTTCATTATAAGAAAGTGAAAATTAGATTAGCTATGCCCTACAATTATTAGATTTTGAGATAAATGATAATTATGAGTTTCAGATTTACAACGGATAATAGAAGAAAGTCTTAGAATGGAAAGTGGAAAAGAGATATGTCTATCCAGCCAAGCAGTTTCATTTGAAGCTTAATTCGGTGCTTATAAAATTCATGTTCTTACCTCACAGTTTAACTTTTGCCTTCAACCTATTAGATACTTAGAATTCAAACACAAAACTAGCTTTAGAAATGTTAAGTAACTTGTCACATTACACCATGAATACAAAGGTATCACTCAGGAGAATTCGATTTAATAACAATGTTCTAAAGATATGGAAGAGCCATTTGCTAAAAGTTCAGATTTCTAACCTGTTCCTCTCATACATGTAAATCTTTTGGTGAGAATATAACCTCTTCAAAAATTTATTTTCTTGAAAATATAAGTTTTTGGTTTGTTTGATTGATTTTGTTTTTGCTTTGCTTTGCCTTTTTTATGTCAGAGAATGTGCTTTTGCCTACTTGGCTACATTTCTCCATGCAGCTATCAGATGTTTACATTATCTTGTTTCATGTCATTTGAAAATAATTGATAAGCTGGCAAAATAACACTCTACATTTAAATACTGGCTATTGATTCTAATCTTTCTCCACCTCAGGAAGATGACTAATGTATCTTATATCAATGGTCTGAGCTATGTTTTTGGAAAGTGTTACCAGAGTAATTCTAATATTAGGGGACAGGACATTGAACAGAGATGTTTCCATCCTGAGTAGCATGATTAGTTGATCTGAGTCTCTCTCCCCAGCTTCTCTCAGGAAGTCATTTTATTTCTATTGTATCTGTGGAATTAGCTGCCAAATATTTATTTTGACACCAAGGGGATTGAATCATGATTCAGTGTTTTAGTACAACTATCCCAATTGTTTAAATGGTGTCTTAAAATCCTTAAATCAGTCTAAAATGTAAATACTATCTGCTAAAGCTTGAAACGTGCCTGAGACACCATGTATTTTTAGGCTAATTTCCTGCAATAAGTAGCTGCAGGTACTAGTATACTTCTTAACTTATATAATCAACAATTTATTGAAGTGTATAGTATATGAGAAAATAGTGTTTCTTGTACAATTTATGAACAATAGGCATGTAATGAGTTAGAATGAGAGTTTAATGGCACATGAAGTTCATTTGAAATGACAAAAATAGTTATAGAGGTAAAAGCTCTATTGTTATTTACTATTATTTAGAGAAGTTCAATTCCCAGAACTTTTCTGGCATCTTTCCTTGCTTCCTCATAATTAATTCCTAAGGTATTATCTCAAAACTCTGAATTATAAGGGGGGAAAATTCCGGGATTTCAACTTCCATACAGGTTTTCCTGACAACTGAAATAGTAAAGGAAAAACTCCATCTACTTGTACAATGAAACCTTGTGAAGACTATGTTAACATCACTGTATATGTTTTTATGAACAATTATGTGACAGCATAATATTTTACTATGAACAATTAAAAACAAATAATGAGTTAGCATTTTCAGAAAAAAAAATAAGTCTCTAAACTAAAACCAGATTTATAGTTACATTTGGGTTGATTACATTTACAAGAGTAAATTTCTTTAAAGGGCTACTTGGGGACAGTTAATGCCACTGATTCGTTCCTCTTGTTCGGAGCACAGTTGTGAGTCCCTCTAACTGACATGTTGATTTCCTCTCAGTAAGGGAGATATAATTAATGTGACCTTTTGATAAGTTGGGAGATATAGGGTGAGACAAGTGCTCTCCAGAGAGCTATTAGTAGCTTCTGAGCAATTTGCTAATAGTAGAACTACCTTTATTAAAATCATACAGTTAAGAAGATAATTGACAACCATAATAATGAGTGTGTACAGGGAAAGATGAGAGCCTAAAGTGAAGTAAAACTGTTAATTACTTAAAAATTGATGAACTTTCAGAGCTAAGTATACTATGATTTGGGAATTCTGGATATAAAATGAAGTAGATAATAGGTGTGGGAGAACCAGAATCAATTTTGTCTGGAAAAATAGGTGTTTTATTTCTATTGTCAGATGCATTTTTATTAAGTATTTAGACTTTCATTAGGTCCAGCACTCAACCCCAGATATGTATATGTATCATGACAAATCCATACCAATGCATGAATGTTCTTTATACTAAGTGTGAAAAGGACAGTTTATAGGCCTAGAAATCCTGTCCCATGCCACAAACTGTTATTGATCTACAATAATAAACTAAACTCGGGAAACCACACGTGTTATTCTTTTCTGAGGGAAATGGAGGAAGACTGGGATCTTGGGGAGACAGGAGGTGAGCAGAGCTGGGAGGAATTGGAGAGGGGAAACTATTTTTGGATGTATTGTTTGAGAGAAGAAGCTATTAAAGACATAACATGTTAAACATTAAAAATGAAGAAATGTCAACAGTTCTACTTCTTGTATCATCATATATCCAGAAGAATTAGAGGCGGGTTTTGAAGATTTGTATAGACATTCACCTTCCTAGTAACGTTATTCACAATATCAAGAAGAAGAAGAAATCTGAACATATATCCAGGGACAGATATATTAAAGATGTGTTGCATACAAGCAAAAAAATTAAGAAATGCTTTTGTTTTGTCTTTTCATCCAGTGTAGAAAAGAGGTGACAAAAATATACAGCAAGTGTGTTTTTACCAAGTATCAGTATTCAACAGTGTCATTAGGAGGTGTTCTCAAATTAGTTGTGGGTACTCAAAATAATTTTATGATTATCAGTTGCAAAATTACAATAAGAAAATGACATCTAAAAAGTTTGATAGAGACAGAAAACAGATATAAAACCATGATGCTATTTATTTTGGAGACTAAATATTCTAATGATGATGATATTATCTATAATTTCATTTACCAAGAAAGGAGAAACAATACTGAGACATTCCACTTTACTCACTTTTGTGTGTAAATATTGAGTTTGGGTGATTATCCTTAGTCATCGAAAGTATATTTGATTTCTAAGCACATGTGCGGTTGACCTTTACATAGAATAATTCATTTCTGTAGATTGTGGTTGTTTTCCGTTCATAGCTGCCTCAAAAACTAAACAAAGTGATTAAAAGTAATATATATATA
The DNA here is from genome assembly GCA_902168415.1 of Peromyscus melanophrys. NCBI lineage: Eukaryota > Metazoa > Chordata > Mammalia > Rodentia > Cricetidae > Peromyscus > Peromyscus melanophrys. The sequence goes on from CABHPR010131404.1 coordinate 10,623, forward strand.
TACATATATACATACATATATATGTGTATATATGTGTGTTTGTGTGCGTGTGTATGTATATATGCATACATGTGTTCTAACAGGTGATTTATTTTTTTCCCATTCATTAAAAAACTTAATCAGGAAAAACGGTTCAGAGGTAAATCCAGATGTTATTGACAAGCATTACAGACTTCCTGAGTAGGAAAACAAAAACCCAAAGGGTGGGAAGACCTCCAGCTTGTATAGCTTTGGGTTTTAACTGAATTGATGGTGTCTACCTGTTGAACTTCCCTCCTTCTCTTTTGACATTGGTGTAACCGTATCTATGTGTCCCCTCTGTGCCAGGGATTGTGTCTCTGTCTCTGCATTTTTTAATTGCTGGGTAAGAGTAGGCACCTGAAACTCTTCTGCTCTTTGTGGAAAATGGGTACAGAGATAGAACTCTTGCACACAAGGGAGAATGGCTTACATTTTGGAGAAGTAAAAACTTACCTCTAGGGACAATATATAACAAACAAATGAGCAGTAACTAACTATTAATGGTATAAAAACTTAAGTTTTGGATTTATAACCCTCCTTTCTCCTATCCTAAGAGTTCAAGCACTCAGTTTCACCTATTAAAAAACAAGAATTCAGGAAGCAATAAAATATGATGATGAAAAAAGATGTTTTCAGAGAAAATGGTAGAAAATCTCTCAAATCATAAGACAAACAGATAAAAAAACAGTTTATTTATCATTGGTTATATAGGAGAAAATTATGGATAATCTCCCAAATTAAAAGACAAGCTTAGATTAAAAAAAAAGAGTTTATATATCACCAACCATAAACACTATGAAAATTTAAGTGAATATTTTAGGATGAGTAAAGGGTACTAGATATAACTCAAAGTTAATAAATAAATTACAAATACCAATAACTAGTTACACAACAATATTGGAGAAATGTATTACACAAACACATTCACACATGTACAATCTTCTCTTGTTCAATTAAAAATAATACCATTAGGCCGGGCGATGGTGGCGCACTCCTTTAATCCCAGCACTTGGGAGGCAGAGGCAGGCAGATCTTTGTGAGTTCGAGGCCAGCCTGGGCTACCAAGTGAGTTCCAGGAAAGGCGCAAAGCTACACAGAGAAACCCTGTCTCAAAAAAACAAACAAAAGAAAAAATAATAATACCATTAGTACATTGTCCCGATGCCCAGATGGGCTTGAATGCATAAATGTCATAAATATAGCAGTGAAACGTATAAGGTGATACTGGTAAAATAAATCTTTGCCTGTTTACAAAAATAAAATTAAACTATTATAAACCATCTAGATTTAAACTCAGAGTAAAACTACAATATCCCCTCAAAAAAAAAGTTAAAAAAAAATCACACAATTGCTCAGCCTTTGCCATTTTTGTAGTTCTTGCAAAGGCTAAATAGTGAGTGGTTTTGACCACTGAACAGTCAGTTTAATATTTTTCAGTAGCAATTTAACCCCTTTCTCTTGTTTTTGTTTATACAAAATGGAAGACAATAGTTTCTTAATATTGTTTTAATTACCTAATCTAGTATGCTTTGTTTCTGTAGTGACTGACATATTTATAACCTTTTTTCATCCATGCACAATCAGATGTTCTTCTAGATTATTTTTCTTATGGAAAATTCAACCAGTTTGAAATCAACTGTGTTGCCACATCATAAGTTAGTATTTATATATTTTCTTCTTCTCTATCAAATTGCTGTTATTTTTAGATAGATGAAACAACAAAAATCATTTTCTTTTTCATTAAGTGACTGATTAAACAACCATTTTTAAGCAATCCTCACAAATACATTTTGAAGTATATTTTCTTAATTTCTTGGACACAAATTAAAATTTTTATTCCTTCATACTCAGAGTTCTAAAACTAATTAAAAGACTCCTTCTTATGTTTTTTGTCATTTTTAGTAATGAAAGTATACAGAATAACAAAATTAGCTGGTTTTAGCAGTATGTGAAATCAAAATGATAATGGAAATTATTTTCATAAGACAGGTGTATCAGATTTTAAATTACTTTCATTTAATTTTATTGTAACAATCATGTATTTTTCACTGATGCCTGCCTCAGTTTCAGTGAACATGGTTTTTCTCTTTTTATTTTCTTACTATAAGACAAATGATATAGAAGTTGTAAAAGTGAGAATAAGAATTTAGATTAAATTTTGCAAATGTAGTGTGAGATGAAGAAATGTTTTCTTTTACTACAACTTTTATTTTATAACCACTTATTCACCATATATTTATTTATTGGTAATAGAGCACATCTAATATTGAAGTAATACATATCTCGGGCATTATAAGAGGTCCGAGACTGATCATGATCATGACTTTCATAAATCTGAGGCATCTGATTAACTATTTGGTGCTATATAAAACAGCAGCTATTTATGATGATTCTCATATACTGGGAGATTCAAGATTAAGTGAGTGCTTTAATAAATTGAAGTGGTTTGTTTCTCCATGCTGAACAAAGTAAATAATAGAATAAAACACAATCCATCAGAAAGAATCTCAACTTTATTGTAAGATGAAAGTACACTTTGACTTCGACCTCCTATTTGGCTGTTTTGCACTAATGTTAGTTCCTCTCCCTAGCTAAGCAGCCAATACTGTATTACAGTCTGAAATCATCTAAGATCTAAAACTGGTCACATAAATTCATGGAAATCAGCTAGGAGCAATTAGTTAAACATGTGTGGTTTAAATGAAAGCCACTCAATAAAAATTTGTATGCATAACATTTTCCCAAGAATGTAAGAAAAAATAAATTGAATAATATGCTGTTGACATTCAAGTTGAGGTTATTGTCTACTTAGGGAGACAACACAATTTGTTTAACTCCTAAATATACATTGAAACCTTATTTACTATTTAATGACCATCTATATGCATTATAGAATAGATTAAAAATCCAGAAGTGTACCACTAGTGAGTTTTATCCCTTGAACCAATGATTTTCTCTTTGATATAGTCATTTCCTTGGTTAGTATAAATATTTCTATCATTTAAAATAATATTTGCTGAAAACTGACAAGAATACATGCATTCTTACATCCATTTCCAGCGTCTTAGTTAATTTTCTATTGCTATGAAAAGATTTATATCCAAGGCAACTTATAAAAGGAAGTATTTAGCCTGGTCTTGCTTACAGTTCTAGAGGATGAGTCCATGGCCATCATGGCAGGGTTCATGTCAGCAGACAGGCACTACCACCATTGGAGTAGTACCTGAGTTGTCTATCTTATCTACAAGTTGGAGGCAAGAGAATGAGGTTATGCCTGAAATGGTCTTCAGAAACCTCAAAGTCCACCCCCAAAGACACCCACCCCAATAAGGCCGCACTTCCCAATCTTTTTCAAAACAGTTCCACCAACTAGGAAACAAACATTCAAATATTTGACCCTGTGGTGTCAGGCCATTCTTATTCAGACTATGATAATTAGTATTGGAATATTGATTCAATTTATGTTTCAGTAAACATACTAAGTGTTGATATAACAAAAATTATCATAGTTCCATCATATTATTTCAGATCATCAGAGATAAAACATATAAAGATATATTGTTAACAATTAGAATGAGTTAACCTTAAGCTTCATTATTGGTAAATGCCTGTATATGCACATATGCATGAGTACTGATGTGTGTTCTGGTGAGTATCCAAACAGAAAACTTCCAAACGTCATTAGCTGTTTGACCTTTCCTGAAGACCTGATTTCTACTCTAGAGTAATTTCTAACTAAATGTCATCAGAAGTTGCTATAATAGAGAAAAATACGGTGTTCTGGGAGTTCAGAAAAAAAGGGGGCTCATCTGTTTGAAACGATACAGATTGCTCCCATTGGAGGGTGGCATTTGACTTTTAATCAAGAGTATGTTTGTTTGATTGAAAATGTAAGAAAGGACATCAAGTAAGCTGTGGAAAATTCTGTAACGCCGGGCGGTGGTGGCGCACGCCTTTAATCCCAGCACTCGGGAGGCAGAGCCAGGCGGATCTCTGTGAGTTCAAGGCCAGCCTGGGCTACCAAGTGAGTTCCAGGAAAGGCGCAAAGCTACACAGAGAAACCCTGTCTCGAAAAACAAAAAAAAAAAACCAAACAAACAAAAAAAAAAATTCTGTAACCAATTGCTAAATGGGCAGATAGTAAAAGGGGACTGAACCAGAAGACTTTACATACATTACAGGATGGAAGATGTTGTGTATGACAGAAAAGAATTCTTAAAAATCAGATTTGACTCAGAATCACAGAAACTCATAAATACACACTGAATACAGTAAGAGACAAATATTTAAAGCTGGAGCTGAGGTTGAAAAAAATAGACACAATAACAACAACAACAAAAACCGGAAGTTCCAGCTCAGGGTTCTCTGGGCCCTGGATCTGAAGTGCATGGTACTGTGAGCAATAGGTACTCATATTCCAGCTATGGAGAACCACCAAAGCGAGTAGAGGTATCTGATAATGTTATAGGAGTCTCTTGCAAAATCCTGACCAATAATTTAAGAACGAACCCTTGATCTGTGATCTGAATGTGCTTTCCTTGAGGTATGTACACTCAAACACACACACACACACACACACACACACACACACACACACACACACA
>CABHPR010131404.1:15257-40109 GCA_902168415.1 Peromyscus melanophrys
ACACACACACACACACACACACACACACACACACACACACACACACATTTAAAAAAACAAAAACAAAAAACCCCTAAACTTTCATTGCTCTCCCACTCCATCCCTGTTCCAGCTTGACCATCCCATTCTTGACCATCCCATTCCCTTATGTTCTCATCCCCTGTCCCCTACCCTCTGAGATCTCATCTATTTCCCCTTCCCAGGGTGATTCATCCCTCTTAGGGTCCTCCTTGTTAGTTAGCTTCTCTGGAGCTGTGAGTTGCAGTCTGGTTATCCTTTGCTTTATATCTAGTATCCACTTATGAGTGAGTACATATCATATTTGTCCTTCTGAGTCTCGGTTACCTCACTCAGGATGATATTTTCTAGTTCCATCCAATTGCCTGCAAATTTCATGATGTCATTGTTTTTCACTGCTGAGTAGTACTCCATTGTGTATATGTACCACATTTTCTTTATCCATTCTATGGTTGAGGGGCATCTAGGTTGTTTCCATGTTCTGACTATTATGAATAATGGTGCTATGAACATGGCTGAGAATGTGTCCTTGTGGTATGATTGAGCATTCCTTGTGTATGCCCAAGAGTGTTGTAGCTCAGTCTTGAGGAAGATTGATTCCCAGTTTTCTGAGAAACTGCCATACTGATTTCCAAAGTGGCTGTATAAGTTTGCACACCCACCAATAGTGGAGGAGTGTTCCCCTTGCTCCACTTCCTCTCCAACATAAGCTGTCTTCAGTGAGATATCATGGGGATAGGGAGAAACTGGGTGCTAGGGAAGTTCCCAGGAATTCATAAGGATGACCCCAGCTTAGACCACTAACAATGGTGGGGAGGGTATCTAAACTGGCTTACCCTAGTAATCAGATCAGTGGGTACCCTAACTGTCATCATTGAACCTTTCTCCAGTAACTGATGGAAGCAGACACAGAAATCCACAGCCAGGCACCAAGCTGAGCTCCAGGAGTCCAGTAGAAGAGAGAGAATAGGGATTCTGTGAGCAAGGGCATCAAGATCATGATGGGGATACCTACAGAGACAACTAAACCAAACTAGTGGGAACTCATGAAATTTAGATCAATGGCTGTGGAGCCTGCATGGGACTGGACTAGGCCCTCTGCATATCAAGAAGGTTGTGCAGCATGATCTGCTTGGTGGGGGCGCTCTGGCAGTAGGATTAGTGCAGGTTCATGAGCAGGCCTTTTGGAACCCACTTCTTTGATGGAACACCTTGCACAGCCTTAGGGCAGGGCGGGGGGGCTTGGACCTGCCTCTGCTAAATGTACCTCCCCATGGGAGGTCTTACCTTCTTATAGGAGGGAATGGGGGGTGGGTTGGGAGGGGGAGGCTGGGGGGGCAAGAGGAGGGAAGAGTGTGATCTTTGGTATGTAAAATGAATAATTTCTTTCTTAATTAAAAACTAAACTAATCTACATTGATTTTATTTTATTAAATATATAGTATTAGTAATATGAATAAAAAGAAATGTGTAATAAAATTGAATTGAATTATCTGGCAATATTTGGCAATCAATTGATCTAATGAAAAGAATTAGATAATTTTAAGAAATATTATTAGAATGTTAATGTTTTACTTTTTTCCAGCTAGTAGAATTGCTTAATGAAGAGAACAATGTTAGATAAAAACTGTCACACATAGACTTTTAATGAAGAATGATAGAATAGGAGAAGCAGGAGAAAACAAATCTACAGATTGTTTGTGGCACACACACCACATTTGCATCTGCTTGAAAGTAGAGTCTAATTTTACTCATTTGCCTCATTAGAAACATAGAGAAGTATTTACTAATGTTTCCATTTTACCATCATGAATAATTGATTGTTTTAAGTGACATAGTTATTTATGATGTGTAATATTTAAAAATTTATAAATAATGGGCAGACATAAAATGAAGCTCAATTATTTTGAACATGACTTTCCTAAATGCTATCTAATGCATTTTTTATGTGTTTCTAGTCAACAACTTTAAGTAAATAGCTTTATAATTTTATTTTGCAATGAAAGTTCATATATCAATTTTCTATCCAATCTATGTTTACCAATAGAGAGAAATTAGTTGTTCATAGAGTCATTATTATATAAATGTATGAGAAATTAATATTTTCAAGTAGTTTTAAGTTTATCCTGACAAGTGATAATCTATGAGAGATATTAAATTAAAAGAGAGCTATTCTTTAAAATTTTTCATAGTTCTGGGTGTGGGTGTGGGCATGATTTCTGTGTGTATACATGGGTTACATGATTATGTGCATTGGGAAGTCTGAACTTAATGTTTGGCATTTTCCTCTTTTGATGTACTCTTTTTTTTTTTTTTTTTTGAGACAGGGTATCTCACTATAGTCATGGGTCATGCTCCCTGGAAGCTCCTATATCTGTCTGTCTTAGCACTGCCATGACCTACATTACACATAAATGATGCTATGCTAGGCTTTTACATGATTGTTGGGGATCAGAACTCTGATCTTCCTGTTTGCTTAACAATAATTTCTCCTGAGACACTGCCTAATCCACTTGACAAGGTAATTTTAAATTGAAACTCTTTGGACTTCCCAAACTAAATTTAACTGTTTCTTGCCCCAAATTTTACATTAGTTGTTGTACAAAGTAAACTTAAAATATTCATGTAAATAAGAATTATAATTCAATTTAAAGTTATGATTAAAAGGTTGAGAACAAGATAACTCTAGTATCATTTCTAGGACTGATAGCAAATTCAGTATATTTGAATCAGACATATCTTCATCAGATTATAATGAATGAAAACATTAAGCAAGTGAAATTATTGGAATCAATAGAAATAGTGAAAGAGAAATAATGTTTTATAAAAATGATGTAATCTTTGTGGAGTTCAGCTAGCCATTGCTATCATACTATAGAACATTTCCCACAGTCATTATCTTATCTGATAACTGTATTAAGTTTAAGCATATTGAACCTTTCACTTCAAATAGTCAGAAAAATTAAATTACCTAATAAAAATATTCTGTGTAAACCTAGATTTAATCATGACCAGTAAATTTCACTTCACTTTCAATTACTGAGCTGATAGCCGTGCTCACTGCAGCCATCTCAGCATCATGTTTGAGATGTCCAGCAAATACAATATTTAATGAGAATACATGTAGAAATCAGAAGTAATACAATTTCACTCTTTAAAAAGATATTGTTTACAACTCTCATCAGATTTCTATCATTTATGCACAGAGCATATGTGATATATGCTTTCCTCTTATATATTCACCATCAAAAACTGTTGTGATCACATTTTATATCTTTATCAAGAAAAACAAAACCTCAATATGAGGTTTCTTTCCTATGAAAAAGGAATTTTTTAAAAGAAAAATGAAGAGCAAACATATCAATTTGGTGTATAGAGAATAGAAAACATCATAATTGACTTTTGTATATTTTGAGGAAACCTGAACGTTTCATATTGACTAGCTTTTTACATTTGAAAAACAGTGCAAGTTTTTGGCCACATCTGATCACTGATGGAGCTACCAGAATTTTAATATTACTTTCAACCCCAAATTTGTGTTATTTTTCATCTGTTAAATTCTTTCTTCACTCTTTGGAGTTTACCGAAATGAAATATTACAGTCGTGATCTGATGTGTGGAGTAACTTGTCTTTAAAATGAATTCCTTCTTAAGTTGTTATTTGCATCAGGTGGATGAGTTCTGACTAAAGAAGTAAACATTCAAGGCCACAGGTATTTTCAAAGGATTGATATACTTTAATATATTTTGCAAAAATAATAAGGATTATTAAATATTTAGATGTTGATATATGTCTTTATTCACCTATGGCAATAATGATAATCTTTTTTATTGTTAATTTTGGGATATATCTGTGCATTGGCTACTGACTGCTTAGCTCACCGTGCCCTAACACGTAGTGAAAATTTTAGAAAATAAAGATTTTAGCATAATTTTAATCAATCACATAAAGAGTTAAATATTAGTAAGGAAGAAAATAAAATATGCAAACTCAGTAATATAAGATATTTCCCAAGATTCAATAAAATGTAACATATATGCTTAGATTATTCTAAATTTGTTTTCTCATGTTTCATGCTAGAAAGGGAATTCCATTGAGTCAGGCTAATCACATTTTAAGGTGTCCCAAACTCACTGTCACTCAGACAGCTCTGGTTAATTTTTTCAATGGGTTTTAAACCAAAAAGAATCATCATAAGAATTAGAGAGAGATTTGTGAGAAGAAGTGGGTTGATAATACTGGTCCATATACATCGTATATATGTGACACATTTGTCTAAAAAACAAGTTTACTTAATAATAAAATAGATAAAATCCACAATAATTTAGCCCATTATCATTTATATGTTGTTCACACTTTCTCTTAATCCTATGCATATCATCAATTACTTAAGAGGAAAGAGTAAATGAATGCACAAAAGAATAACTAGGGGTCTGGAGAGATGATTCAGTAGTTAAGGGAACTTATTTAGGGCACTGGTTTGGTTCATAGGACCCACTTCAGGCATCTCTCAAATGCCTATTAGTCATTTCAGGGCTCGCAACTCCCTATTCTCATCCTCATGGATACTTGCTCACACAGTGCACATCTACACAAAAAAACAAACACATAAGCACATATATAAAATTTTTAAATGAAAGTGTATTTAAAAAAACATAGGATAACAAAATGACAAGAAATTGCCTCATTCTATATAACATAGATTTTAATCATCAATAATTGCTGCAATTTTAGCAACCAAAATATAAGCAAAAAAGGACCATTGCCATGATATCACAATTATCATGAAACTGTGTAATAACTATGTTTTTAGATTTCTTAAGTTGGAGCCCAGCAAGTTCACAAAATCTCTGGCAAGCAGACCTAAAACTCAAGCATTTTATAAAGTACAGTGAAAAAGCATAACCCAGATTAACAGACACATATATGTGCAAGATTGGCAAATTTTACCATCTAAATTCACAAGGATTTTATAAAAACTTTGGTGTGAAAATTTGTACATTGAAACATATATCGTGTGTCTTTTACATATGTTAACTCGGTGAAATATTAAAATAAATGTTGGTGCTAAAGCAAATGTAACTTCTTTTCATTAATTAAATACCTTTCTGTTATAGCATACTACAATGTGCACCACGCTCACTATTTGGACAAATTTTTCTCATTTGTGAGAAAGAAAAATATTGGCATGAAAGAAGGAAATGTATTCTACAGAAAAGAAAGTATATTAAGAAGGAAAAAGCTCATATTTGTAGACCAAGGTGATATTACAAGCTACTTGTTTAATGAATGCTACACATTTGAAATTGCAACTGAAACAACTTTGAATTGTAAGCTGAATTGCTTTATTTCACTGGAAAAAAAAATATCACTGAATGCTGGCAAGCTAATTAACTATTCTAAAAATCCATGCACTGGATACCGAAGTGCACATTAAAGGAACAGATAACACTCCAAGAATCAGTCAAAAAATGGACAAATTATTTCTTTTCTGTTTTTCAAGAAACCCATTTTAAGAAGACTATTTTTGAGAATAAATAGTTCTTTATCTAAAATCTCCTATTCCCTTAATTTCAATTACTATGCAGTTGTATTGTCCATGAAAGGGAAACGCATGTGTCATTGGCACACATTTTGTCTAGTCATTTTTTCTAGTCATTATATATTTAATGTGAGAAGAATGTACAACACGCAAGGATAAAATGGTGAACTGAGTGACTGTGTTTTAGATCTGCACAGCGGCTTTCATTACGTAAATGCTGAGACCACTTTTAGAAGGCAAAGGTGTGGTACACCTTTGTAAACTATATTAAATCAATCTGACTACAGAACACAGAGAGACACTCAGTAATAGTGTACTGCAGTATGCTCACTGGTGTCTTGAAGAGGAACAATCACGATGTAAAAGTTACTGAGCCAGACTACGTCAATTTCTCACAGGAGCCGATGTGCGGTTTCATGGTTCACCAAAGAGTCGCAAGCACATGATGGCTTCCAAAGCACACACACTGAAACATTCATAAAGATGTCAAAATTATGTTTCATGGCTAGAGCTGGTCTCAGAAAACCTGTGTTGTCATGTCTTCAGCTTTCAGGCTCACTGTAAGTTGTGAACATTTCTTAATAATTATTGTACTATTATTAGTACTTGTTACTGTAATATTATCAGCAATTATTTCTTACTAATTATTAAAGAAACAATTTAATTGTGACTTATTTTTTTCACCTAGGTAAAGAGCCAAAATTTGCTTCCTTAGTTTCTTTCAGGTGAAATATTTTTTTCAGGGATGATATTCCTATCTCTAATTATCAGACTTCACATAGAAAAGAACAACATAGTCATCAAGTAACATGTGAAACACATATGACAAGAATCACAGAGACTACACACATGAATATCACGACCAATAATGCTACGTTTCCTGTTTTCAGTGGCCACATTGATTGTACAAGGTGTAGTAATAACTCTCCTGCATGCCAGCTGTGTGGAAACCATTAGAATGAGTGGCTATGTTCTGTTTGAGCCTGTGTCCGACTTCATGGACTAGTCAAAATATGAACATCCTCTGCAACTTGATCAGGTGTGTATTTTTTTGATACTCTCAATTTGCTGTAAAAAGAAGTTTCTTCTCAGATAGAGGGAAAGCTACATTGATCTGTAGCTACAGGAATAGGTATTTAGAATGTATTTGGGAATTGTACTAGAAAAAGTGGCAAAAGTAGGTTCACTTATAGGATCCACAACTTGGACAGATAGCAGGCTATGTGTCCAGTACCAGGCATGAACTCCTTCCTATTGATTGGACCTTATATCTAACCAGATGACTGTTGGTTTCTCCTAAGACAATGGTGCCACTCTTGTACTCTTGGGGGTATCTTACACGTAGGTTATTATTGTGATTCATACGCTTTACAGCTCAGTGAGACTGCTAATTATTTTTCTCCCTTGGAAATTTACATAGCAACTTCAGATAATATGAGAGCTAGCCATCACGGAGAGGCTTCTGTGTCAGTTTTGCTACATCCCCAGGCTTGGTGTCATTAGTGTGTAGTTTCTTTAGCAATAATGTCTTACCTTCAAATTCTGGGAGGCAACCAAGTACAAATGAATGTGGGGTGCCCATCCCTAGTTGATACATCTATAACACAGTATCTACATCTAAGTTTCAGAAAACATTATGCAAGAGGGGATGGGAAAAATGTAAGAGCTAGATGATTAGGATTATCTCCAATGAGATAATGTATAACACATCTGACATGAGCTACTTCCATAAAATCCTAACAATATAGTTACCTAAGCAATGCAAACAAGGACAGCATCTGTTGGTATTTGAAAATGCATGAGGAAATACTTATGGTACACTTCCATAAACAAATAGTTACAGGCTAAAAGAGAGAGAGAGAGGAGAAAGTATTCTCCAGGGATATGGCCCCTGATAGGTTAGACAATCCCAAGTGTGAAACCCTAGACATATAGTTATCAACAGAGCTAAATAAACTCATATATACATATATATGTGTGTGTGTGTGTGTGTGTGTATGTGTGTGTGTATGTGTGCTTGACACAGAGAGACCTACTGAATAGACTATATATATATATATATGAGTTTACATATCTACACATACAGATAGATTAGATAGATAAGTAGATGATAGATAAATAGAGAAGATATACAGATAGATAGATAGATAGATAGATAGATAGATAGATAGATAGATAGATAGATAGACAGGTATGTGTTTGTGTGTGTGTGTGTATGTGTGTGTGTGTGTGTGTGTGTGTGTGTGTGTGTGTGTGTGAGAGAGAGAGAGAGAGAGAGAGAGAGAGAGAGAGAGAGAGAGAGAGAGAGAGAGAGAGAGAATATATTTAAGAGGATAGAATGTAAATGATATAAGTACAGTACTCATGCATAAAATACCCAAAAGAATAATACAATGAATGTAAAAAGATGTAATATTTCAGTAATCTTTATTTGTAATGAAATCAAACAGGTTTATTTCTTTATTCTCATGCATAGATTTTTACTGTATCATAAATTGGTGACAAATATGATCAATAAGCAATGCAACCCCAAGAAACTAAAAATTCCTGACAAATTATCTGCCATGGTTAATTTTCAGGAAATTCCATCAACCCTGAATATAATAACAAAGGAAATTTTAAATGTTCCAATTAGTGATATAACCTAGAAATACTCATAGTGTTCAGAGATGGTTCACTGGCATGAATGACAGAAGCTCTTAGGGGAGACTAGTTTTTTCTTAATTTGTATGTACAGCAACAGTGAAATATGATGAATTCCTCCAACTTCTGAACTATTGTAGCAATAAGTTAATAAGAAGTTATTTATGTTATGATGGTAATTTTTTAATTCAATGTAAATTAAAATTTAAAAAGGGGACATATTGGTTGAATTGCCAGTTTTATCAAAACTTGGATGTGCGATTCAGGGGATTTTTTTAAATGTGAGACCTACTGAATAAGAATGGCACATTAAGAAACTTATAAATCATTTGGATTGTAGCAACTCTCCAAAATACCATTCTATGCATCAGTAAATATACATCCCTATCCCACACACACTGTCTTACCTAATTGCCCTCTAATAGTCCAACTCTGGCAGATTATTTGTTGAACTCACTTTTATTGCTCACCCTGTACCCTGAAATTACTTTGTTGCCTATAGTCTTAAACACAAGGTGCTAATGTTTTGTTTAGGAGTTATTAAGGTCCACCAGACATAGTATGAGGTTCACACCACAAAATAATTGCAAAGTTTTTGTAGACGATAATGAAAACTACAGAGGAAGTATATGTAATCACGGATCATCAGGGTGTCTGAGATTTAAGATGTTAAAAACATCGTAACAAAAGTGATCTGCATTCCAAACTGTAAATATGCTATACTGATTATACAGTGGACAAAAATTATTTTAATGGCAAGAAAGAGAATACCACGACTTCACTGCAAACATGAAATCTGACATTGAGCTCTAACACTGTACCACAAAGATTCATGTATTATACAAAGTGAATTGATAAGCATGTCAATAAAGTCTCATTAACAGCAACAGGAAGCAAAGCAGTGTTTGATTTGTAGGTTGTTCTTTAATAACCCTTCTTCTGGCTCATATGTAATAGTGGTTATAAATGATCACATTCTGGACTAATATCTCTGGCTCAAATCTAAATTGGTTTGAAAAAATAAGTGCTTCCTGAGAAGAAATTCAAAGGTTCAGAGAAAAACTGATCACAGGTTTCACAAACAACCAAGCTAATCAGTCAAGATCCACTCTACATTGGATACATTACTGAGAATGGTTATTTATCAAGGATGAAATGGTGAATACTGTCAATACCATGGTGTTTTCTTCAATTCTGAGACTTACACTATTTTAAATCTGTTGAAATTTGGATATGACCTGCTCTACCACAGAATTTGTTCTTATCTTGGACTCTAGCTAGAGTCACTGCTTTGGGAGGATCTAAGTTCAGGAAATTGTATCTCATTGAAAGAAGTAGCTTATATGATCAACTTATTAGGATATTTAATCCTTGGACCCTTCTTTTAATGTGTGCGTTTTGTCACCCACAAAGTGGAGAAAGTTGTCTCCCACACATAAACAGTTATAACACTCTGTTGAAGCTTATGGGGATGAAGATCCATGATGTACTGATACCTAGGAATCTTTTATCCATATCTAAATTTTTATCATTTGTCAGGATAATTATATAAAGATTAATACCAGTCAACAAAGACCAGTTATTAGAAACTGTCCAAAGCTAATGAAATTATATGAGAATCTAATATGATAACTACTATGTTAATATATATGGTATCCAGGGGTAGGTAATTAATATGAGCACTGATATTGTGAAATTAAAGATGGAGTTACTTGAAACGTAGTAAACAATTGTGCTTATTAACTCATTCCTGAATTTAGAACTGAAGTACTTTCCTGGACAATTTGCTGAACATTTGGATCACTACTCCAAATTCACAATGAATAGAAGAATTGAGATACTTTTCTACCAGAATAATAAGCTAAAACTTCTACCTTTCTTTGTAAATAAATTACGGATAACTACCAGAATTCAACATGTGAAATATAAACATACCATTTAAAATTTTATATTTTCTTGTGGTAACAATTTTAGAGGCTTGTTCACAAAAAATAGCCAGATATTCCTTAATATGTGTTTTTATATATTTAAGTGGGCTTTGATATGTATCATTTGGAAGCAAATAGCTGAAATACATAGTAAGCTGCTTTCAAAGAATACCTGAAAACAGGCAATGTCTACATTTGAATAAGGAAATCTTATGCTTCAGTGATTATGGAAAAAATTTCTGTAACCATTTTATGGCAACTACAAAATCTGATAAGGATTGACATTTTAACTCAGTTTTATAAAAACAAATAGCTAATACCTAATCCTTCAAAGCTACTTTATTTCTCATTTTTTTATATTTTCTAGCTCATTCTCTAATATATAGGGTAAAGTATTTCCCCTTTGATAAATTTTGCTTGAAGGAAAGCAATTAAAGGAAAAAATTATTAACAAGATGGCATAAGTGAAAGTTTTCCCATAATTGTAATCAAGGAGAAATCATTTATGCCATTCTTGCTACGTGTGTCATTTGTCTTTGTTAGGGTGGAAACAATGTTGTATATGTGTTGCTTGTGTCAAGGGCAAATGTGAGGCTATGCATTTTCTATTTACTGTAAGAAAATCACCAGATTCCTTCTTTTTGACAGGTAGAACACTCTGGAATAAAAAGACAAAGTGTGCATACAAGTCAAGTTCATCTCAAGTAAATCTAAAGTTGAAGCAATTAATCAATAATGAAGTAATAGAATTTTAAATGAGTTGTAGTACTGATACGGATTTTGTCATGTTAATGTCATCATGTATAACTGAGGACATCTGCCATCTGCCTTCTTCTCTATGGTAATGCGGTACTTTATACATCTATATAATAGTGCAGTAAGTCTTGTTACTTAGATCTTATCCACAGTCAAGAGAGTGCACTCAGACAGTGAATGATTGGCGAGCCTTAGCTAATCTCCTTGTGTGATTTATAATCCTGTCCAGCATTGTTAGGCATAATGTCCCCAGCAATGTAGCATGGAAGGAATAAAACAATATTTCATTTTAACTTTTTATCATAGTTCATGATTTCATGATTTGGTATACTGCCTTTGAAAAGGAAGCGTGTGTGTGTGTGTGTGTGTGTGTGTGTGTGTGTGTGTGTGTGTGTGTGTAAGAGCGCAGGCCTTTCAGTAATGAAATAGCATCACCTAGGGAATTACTATGTAAGTGGATGACTTAGAGTGCCATCACAGCGAAGCAAACTTGAATTCAAATTCTGCTTCATCAGTTTAAAAAGTCTTGCTTGACCTCTGGTAAATCACATAATATTAGACTATATATTTTATTTAAAAATGTAATGGAAAGTTTCATATATATATAAAACAGAGAGAGATGCTGATTGGGCAAATAAACTATAGTAAATATTGAAATGAATTTGAGCAAAAATCATGAAGTAAATGTTGATAAAATTATTTACTTCACAAAGAAATATGTTTTAAATGTTCTATGTTAACATCATTAAAGTATTTTACCTAAAAACTCTATTACATTATGAAGTATTATAATATTAATATATAATATTTTTAATGTAACAGAAAACCTATGTGATTGAAAGCAAATGAAATATCTAATCATTGTCAATGGGAAATGAATGTAGGAAAAGATGACTGTTATGATTACAAACCTTCGTGAATAGTAAAAGCTTATGCACTGACATTTGGGTTTCCAGTACAATCATGTTTAGAGATGGGCTTTGGGAGTCTTCAAATTTTGAGGGCTCTATCTCTGTAAATATAATACTTTATCTACACATTCAGGGACTGATGTGTTATTGACTAGTTACAGAAGCTATATCAATGGAAATATATTGAAGAAAGTAAATGCATGGGGAAAAGACCACAGAGATAATGTCTAGACTTCCTTCCCTATCTCTTCTTTGTTACTTTCTGGTGAAAAGAACGTGGGCAGCCAAGTTGTCATGATCTCAATACGGTGGTATTCTGGGAACCACACACTCACCATCAATTGACTTAGCAATTATGAAATTAAGACCTCTGAAATTGTGAATGAAAATCAGTATTTCTTCGTTCAGTATTACTTTGTCAAAGTGCATGAAAAGCTCAGCACACAGTGTGAAACGAAATGCTTCTAACACACAGTGAAAAAGAAAAAAATACCGTTTATAACTCTTTGGGAAGGTGATCTATATCCATTGTTTCTTAAAAACAAATTCAGTGATGAAGTGAGTACATATATTCTTATTTCTCAAATACACACATTTTATGCCCAGGATATAAAATGTAATGCATAATTAACTATCCATGCAATACTGTGATACCTGTTATTTCTTTCTAGAAAAATTATTTTTGAGTTCTATTTTTTAAAATTTTAATTTATTAGAGAAATAAAACTCACTTTGTGCTTGTTGTCATCAATAAATGCTGAAAATGAAACCTGCAATACACCAGAAACAAAGGTGTATTTTGTTTTTCTAAAGAAGCATCCTCTCTATTCTGTAACTTTCTTACTCCCAAAACTAATTGTGCTTAGGAACTCATTCTTGTCAGTTGTTTTTCTCAAGTTAGACATACATTTAACCTCATTTATTAATTACATCAGTAGTTTTACAAATGTGGTAATGGAGATTTCATGATTTACTCATGTGCACATGTACATAATTCATGAAAACTAATTGAATTTTTATTTTGTTAAGTTTTTGGTAATGTTTTTGTACCATGCTTTGATAATAATTACCCCCTCTTACGCATGTCTACCAAGATTGAATGTCCATTCCCTTCTGATACAACTTTTTGCCTTGTTTTTCCCATAAAGGTCAAAATGTGCTGTTCTTGTATTATTGTATGTGTGGCCTTCCACTAGAGCTTGGTCAACCCTTCCTCTCCCATCAGCTATTAATCACCATTAACTCCTCTACTAGTTGTGCAACTTCAAGCAACTTCTCTTTGCATATTGGGGTTTGGTCTGTCTTGGGATGAACAGGTGTTGTGCCTGCTTTCACAACCACTGTGAGTACATATGTAGCTGTCATGCTGTGTATTGAAGATGCTGTTTTCACACAGTCATCCATGGGCTCCAGGTTATGCACTTATTCTACAACTTTCTCCACAATAATCCACAAGCTATTTGAGAAAGGCTTGCATGATATGTATTTTCCATTTAGCATTAGACATTTTTTCTGTCTTTTATTTGCTACATCACCAGTTGTACATCTCTATGTTGATCATCATCTACTACAAACAGAAACTTCCCTGATGAGAGTTTGTAGATGCCTTAATATACAGGTATTATGATGTCATTAGGAGGTGGTTTAATACTATGTCTGGATAGAAGAATAATAGCAGTAGGTTCTATTCTAGGGTCTATGATCTTCTACCATAGTTTGTTGGGTAGATAATGATGCCAGGCATAAGTTCCATCCTGTATATTGGGTTAAATTCAATCAGATGGTTAGCTATTCCTACCATATCTGTGCCACTATTGAAGCAGTTGGCTTGTTTTATCAGACCTGTCAATACTGTACCCCACAGTTTATGTATCTGTGTAACACTGTTGAAAACATTATCCTTTGGTAACATGCACAGCATCTTCCATCAATATGGAAAATGACCACTAAAGATGAATTTCCCATTTCAGTACCAGCTTGATTTCTCTGTTTTCTTAAAAATGGTGTATATCATGTGAAAATAATAGAAAATTATTTTGCAATGAGAGCATATAAATTTTATAGAATATAGAATACTGTTTCTGTAATATCTAAAGAACACTTAAGTATAATAAAATTATGTAGCAGTAAATGCATCACTATTTTTAATGTAATGCACTTCATATGCTGTAGAAATGTAAGAGAATTTTGAGTGCATATTTTAGATCAAAATAATCCTCTACGATTTAGATAAACCATAATTTTAAGTTAGATAAAAAAATCAATTCTTATACCTCATTCATGCCTGACTTCCAATGATATAAATGCCTTAGAAATCATATATATATATTTCCAGATATCATACAGAATCAATTAAAATAACCTAAGGCTTTTCAATGGAAAAAAAAAACCAGAAGATTTGACCCTTGCCAGATATTTTCACTTCTCCTTCAGCCTTGTCAATGCATCATCTGTGAATAACATCCAATGGAGATATATTGTCATCAATAAAGAAGTACAGAGCAGAGCTATTTCTCTAACACAGAAACCTAAATGCCACTATTTAGCTCTTCTAGATTGGCTATATTTCAGAGAAGATAGCTGCAATATTTCTCAATTGTACCTAAAAGGTTTGTAGAAGTAGACCTCATGCTCAAGAAAGAAGCAGACATACTTTGGGACTTGATGGATGCATCACATAAAATACCATCTGTGGTAGACTATATAACTGCCATTTGTCAGTGATTAGTAGATTTATTGAGAAAGGCCTACCTAGATAAGAGAGAGAAAGAGGGAAATAACATCTGCACTTTCCAACAGAAAGAGTCATCAGCAAAGTGGGAAAACACAGATGTGTCATTCATCTATTTAGGTGGTACAGCACCACATAGCAAATTCCTTTTTAACCTACCACAATCATGTATCCATATATATATATATATATATATATATATATATATATATATATATATATATATATATATGAGAGAGAAAAAGAGAGAGAGGGGAGGGGTGGCTCTATAGAGAAACCAGCAATAGATGCCACTCAGGTACATCTCTGGCATATTTGGAGAACTCTTTATACATGAACATATAATTTTTGATAAAGAAGTCAGAAATATACAATGGAAAAAATAAAGCATCTTCAGGAAATGATGCTGGTCTAACTGGATAACTACATGTAGAAGAATACAAAAAGATCTATATCTATCATACTTTATAAAACACAAATCCAAGTGGATCAAAGACCTCAACATAAAACCAACTAAACTGAACTTGAAAGAAAAAGGAGTCTTGAAAGCATTGACACAGGAGACAACATTTTGAACAGAACACCAATAGCACATACACTAAGATCAACAATTAGTGAATGTCATTTCATGGAACTGAAAATCTTCTGTAAGGCAAAGGACACTATCAATAGGACAAAAAAAATCAGCCCCCAGAATGGGGAAAGATTTTCACCCAGTCCACATCTAACAGATGGCTAATATCAAAAAAATATATAAAGAAGTAAAGAAACTAAACTTCATCAAACTAAATAGTCTGATTTTAAAAATAGGGTACAGATCTAAACAGTGACTTCTCAAAAGAGGAATCTCAAATGGTCAAGAAGCCCTGAAAGAAATGTTCAATATGCTTGGCCATCAGGGAAATATAAATCAAAATGACTCTGAGATTCCATTTTATACCTATCAGAATGGCTAAGGTCAAAAACAAAAATGATAGATTATGATGGAGAGGATGTGGATCAAGGGGAACCTTCCTCCATTGCTGGTGGGAGTGCAAACTTATACAGCTACTTTGGAATTCAATATGGCAGTTTCTAAAAAAAAATGGAATAGCTCTACTTCAAGACCCAGCTATACCATTCATGGGTATATACCCAAAGGACACTCTACCATTCCACAAGGACACTTGTTCAACTATGCTCATAGCAACTTTATTTGTAATAGCCAGAAACTGGAAACAACCTAGATATCCCTCAACTGAAGAATGGATAAAGAAAATGTGATATATTTTCACAATGGAGTATGACTTGGCTTGTTAAAAACAATGATATCATGAAATTTGCAGGAAAATGGACAGAACTAGTAAAAAACCATCTTGAGTGAGGTAGCCCAAACCTAGAAAGACAAACATGGTATGTACTCACTTACAAGTGGGTATGAGCTGCAAAGTAAAAGGTAATCATGTCACAATCCACAGACCCATAAAGTAACAAGGAAGACCTAAGGGGGATGCAAGGATCTCCCTGGGAAGGGGAAATAGAATAGACTTTGCAGATGGACTTTGGGGTGGGAAAGATTTGGAATAGGAGGGATCAGGTGATTGGAGAGGGAGAAAATACTGGAATAAATTACTGGAATTGGGAGGTATTTCAGGATCAAGATAAAAGAATACTACAAAAGAAACACCATGTAATCTAAGAAAGTAACCCTAGCAAAGAATTCTAGTAACATGGTTCGTGGAGCATGAACTGGCCATCTTCTATAACCAGACAAGGTCTCAAGTGGAGGGACTCTGACAATAACCCAAGCATAAAATCTTTGAACTACAGTATGTCCTGCCTGCAGTGTGTTCTGGGACTAGAGCCTGGCAGAATCATCATCAGAAAGACTTCAGCTAGCAACTGATGGGAGCAGATGCAGAATTCCACAGCAAAATATTAGGCAGAGCGCTGGCAGTCCTGTTCAGGTCAGGAAGGAAGGCTCAGAGGAACCAGAGGGGACAGAAACATCACAAGAACACAACCCATATAATCAACTAACTGGGACTCATGTAGGTTTGCAGAGATCAGAGAGCCTATACGAGTCTGTCTTAGGTTTTATTGCTGTGAGGAGACACCATGATCATGGCAACTCTTACGAAGAAAACATTTAATTGGGGTGGCTTCCTTACAGTTTCAGAGATTCAGTTCATTATGATCATGAAGGAGAGCATGGCAGTCTACAGGTATAAGCAGTACTGGAGCTCAGAGTGCTACCTCTTTCTGATAACGAGAAGTAGAATGAAAGTCACACTGAGGGAAGCTTGAACAAAAGAGACCCCACACTCTGCCCCCACAATGACACACTTCCTCCAACAAGGCCACACCTTTTAATAGTGCCACTTTCAAACCACAATGTTCCCCTCCCTGGCCCCCAAAGGCTTATAGCCATATCATAATGCAAAAAAAAAAATGCACTCAGTCCAACTTCATAAGTCCCTATAGTCTATAACAGTCTCAAACTTGTTTCAAAGTCCAAAGTCTCTTCTGAGATGCATGGCAATCTCTTAACTGTGATCCCACAATGAAAATCAAAATAAAAAAAAATCAGACCACATACTTCCAATATATATATTGGCACAGGATATACATTACCATTCCAAAACTCAGGGAAGAGAGCACAACAAGAAAATACTGGACCAAAGCAAGACCAAAAACAGGCTGGGCAAACTCCAGACTCTGAAGCTCTGTGTTTGATGTTGAAATGCTCTTCAGATTTCCAACTCCTTTCAGCTTTTTGACAGCAACACACTTCTTTCTCTTAATCTGGTTCCACTCCATGTTAGCAGCTCTCCCCAGCAGGTATCCCAAGGCTCTGACATCTCTAACATCTTGGGTTCTCCAAGGCAATTCAGACTTCAATTCCACAGCTTCACGCAATGGCCTCTCTACTAGGCCTCCATTCAGGGACACCCCTGATACATGCCTGGCCTCAGTGGCTTGATTCCATATCTCCTTTCTTCTATACTTAATTCTAAAGCCAGAACCAAGTGGCTGAAGCTACCAAGTTCTGCCTCTTGTTGGGGCAGGAATATGGGCCCCACGCTCAATTACATCTTCACTGTTATCATTTCCAGTATGCTCCTCACTGCTTCCAGGGTCCCACAGCCACGTGTGCACTGCCAGTCGTCAGTCAGAATGCTTCATCACCCCAGAATGTTAGCATTTCTGGGGTTCCATGGCCACACATATGCCATCAACATTCAGGCAAAGCGCCTACTCACCTCAGAGCCTTACATCTTGCACATGCATGGTGTGGCTATGTAAACTCCTATACCTATGCATGAGGTTATCCTTAAAAGCAGACTCCACCTGTTCCCTCCCCACTTTCAGCCACACTTCTCTCCAGCAGCCCTGTTTACTTCCCACCTTTCCCTATACCCTTAAAACAAAACTCTTCAAATGGGTTTTGTTGTGTATTTGTGGTCCATTCTCACTACTGGTGAATACAACAATTGGTGCCATGAAACTCAACCAGGCCTCTCAGCACCCCTGGGGCATACTGGGACCTTGCTGGAGCCCTGGTCCACCTGCAAGATCCCAAGTTCGATCTGCCTGGCCAATGGATCACTTTGCACAACACTGGCTACCTCAATTGGTAAACTTTCCCTATTCCTTTCAGTGTAAATGCTTTCCTAGACCCTTGGGAATATCACTTGATCACCTGGCATTTCAATTTTGTGCCTTTGAAAGCAGGGGAACCCCTATCCATGGTCTTTAAGGCTGCGACTGGTCCCTTTTTTTCAGACTATCACCTCCAGTCATCCCCTGGGACTGAGGTCTGAGGACTAGTTTTTCCTTTCTGGAACATCTGTCCCTGAGGCTCAGGCTCAGGCCCTTGCTCTCTATTTGTTGATGGACCATTGAGCATCTTGAGCCATTTGTCGATCCTCACTTAATCTCCAGGACATCAAAAATCAAAAAGCCATTGGATCTCATTTACTTATTTTTCTCTGCCTCAGCCATGGGAAATAAGCCTTCCAACAATATAAGCCTGATATCTCCTCTGAGGTGTCTTTTAAAAACTCTCAAACCTTTAAGCTCAATGTCTTAAAGACTTATGAGCTTATC
Source organism: Peromyscus melanophrys (assembly GCA_902168415.1). Classification (NCBI taxonomy): domain Eukaryota; kingdom Metazoa; phylum Chordata; class Mammalia; order Rodentia; family Cricetidae; genus Peromyscus; species Peromyscus melanophrys. The sequence continues at coordinate 33,877 of CABHPR010131404.1, forward strand.
TGCTTATGCATTAAGAAATGGCCCAAATACCCCTTAGATAACAATTTCAAATGGCCACCTAACAGCTTGTTGGACCCCGATATTTTATGGGAACTTTCTAATTTCTGTCAGTGAATGAGCAGATGAAAAGAGTTGCTTTACATTTAAGCCTTTTTCTATCCTAGTTCCAAACCTTCCCTTCTTGCTTCCTATTTACCTGTTCACGTGCTGCTAGCTATGCAACCTGAACTAGAGGAAACCCTCATTGCCATCCTAGAGCCTGTTAAGGAACCCCACCTTTCCAACCTCAACATCCAACCGCTCCTTCCTCCTCTCCAGCCACAATTCCTTCGGCCCCTCCAGCTCCTTCCTCCTCCCTGATAATGTGCAGCTCCAACAATACCCACTCTCATTCCAGAGCCTTCGGGGACTTGAACCTATCATCTCTGACCTTCTAAGAAAAAAGCTACTTCACTCCACCTCTTCTCCTTTTAATACCCCTATACTTCTAGGTAAGAAATCTAATGGAAGCCACTGCCTGGTTCAAGACCTCTGGCTCATTAATTCTGCAGTGGCCCCCCTCTATCCTGTGGTGCCTAACCCTTACACACTTCTTTCCACTGTTCCTTCAGGAACCTCTCATTTCTCAGTTCTGGATCTCATGGACACTTTCTTCTCTATTCCTCTCAGCGTTCAGTCTCAAATTATCTTTGCTTTCATCTGGACTGACCCTGACACTCACCTTGCCACACAGCTCATGTGGAATGTCTTATCCTAAACATTCAGGGACAGTTCACACTTATTTGACCAGGCCCTTGCTCCTGACTTACTTTCTTTGTTTCTCCACAACTCTAAACTCATACAGTATGCAGATATAATTCTACTTTGGAGCCAGTCATTACAAATTAGCCAAACTAACACCTCTGCTCTCCTAAATTTCTTGTCCAGCTGGGGCTATAGGGTCTCAACTTCTAAGGTCCAGCTGTCCACCCCCCAGGTCACCTATTTGGATCTAACCATTACCCCAACCCACAAAGCCATAAATTTAGATAGGAAGCACCTAATCCAGTCTCATGCAGTCCTTTCTACTAAGGAGGAGATTTTTTGTCATTCCTGGACCTCATCACTCAGAGATGGGTACCTTGCATACCTGCTTTAGTAGCTGCTGAGCTCATTTGTGAATAAAAGCAGCTAAACGTTGGGTTATCCAACACTATCTTCTCCCACCACAACTTGTTCCATTTTTTTAACTTATAAAGGCTTACAAACTCTACCTCCTTCCTAATATCTTCTCTCTAAATGGCACCAGTGGAAGATACCACACTTATTTTCTAATCTTAGCCACTCTGCGATATCTCAAATCTTCTCCCTCAACCTGATACTGACGATTCCCCATCTCATTCCTGCATTGAAAACCCTAAAGGAACTCCTGCTTCAACCTTCACACATACAGGATGGCACATTGCCTCAGACTACCTGTACATGGTACACAGATGGCAGCTTCTTTTTACATAAGGGGACCCATAAAGCAGGCTATGCCACAGTGTCAGACACTGGGGTGGATGAAGCACAGGCACTCTTTGTCCACACTACTAACCAGAAGGCTGAACTAATAGCCCTTCCCTGTGCCTTCCAATTAGCACAAGGACAATCTCTAAATGTTTACACAGACTCTAGATATGTTTTTCATATCTTCCTGTCCCATGCTGCCATCTGGAAAGAGTAGAGGATTTTTGCAACAAAAGCAGAATCCATATCTAACTCAGGCCAAATTTTGGCCATGCTAAAAGCCTCCCATATTCTCAAAACCATAGGAATTATTCCCAGCTGGTTTCATCAGACTGACAGCTCCATCATCTCTAAGGGAAATAACCAAGCTGACCAGGCAGCTATGACAGTGGCCCTCCAGGGACCAGACTCATTCCACCCACCACAGGGAATCCATACACTGCAACCCACATCCTCATAGCCACCCCCTGACACCCAGAAATTCTGTCCTATCTACACCAGCTCTTTCATCCTAATAGCCAGGCTCTGTCTCATTTTGTCAAGGCTCACCTACAGCCCACCCCTGAAGACTTACTGTTCTTAAAATCTATTACTGCCTCTTGTGAAATTCATCAAAAGTCAGACCCTAATTTTCAATATCAGAGCCACCCTTTTCCTACCCAGCATGCTAAGGGCTTCCTCTCAGGGACTGACTGACAACTTGATTTTACTCACATATCCACAATAAGATGGGTTAAGTATCTCCTGATTCCAGTAGACATGTTCTCTGACTGGCTTGAGGCTTTTCCAATTACTACAAATGGACTCAGACAGTCTCTGACCTCCTTTTCTGCAGGATAATCCCTGCCCCTAATTTGGGGTTTCTGCCCCTCTCCAATCTGACAATGGTCCTCAGTTTACCTCCAAGACTTTCTAAATCCTATCTAAAGCTCTTAACATCCCTTGGTATTTTCATATCCCATATCACCCTCAGTTCTCAGGAAAGGTAGAACAAACCATCTGCTCCTTAAAAAATATTCTTGTTAAAATGGCACAGGAACTTCACCTTGACTGGATAAAACTCTTGCCTCTGGCTCTTTTCAGGCTCTGGGCTCTCCCCAAGTGACCCTTTTCAATTGCACTGTTTGAACTCTGTATGGGAGGCCAATTCTTTCTCCCAGTCTCCCATCCAAACGACCACCCCTCCCTGACAGCCTGCTCACTGCCTTATTCTACTATCTCTGTTTCCTCCTATGGAATTTTATTGACTATTCCCTATGCCAGCCACGCAACAACCCTTGCCTACCCCCAGTCAACATCAGGGATCAGGTCCTTCTCCTCACCCCAGACCAATGCCTCTCAATCATTTCCCCTAAATGGCAGGGACTCTTCCAGGTAATTCTTATAACCCCCACAGCTGCTAATCTTGTGGACTTTCCTCATTGGATTAACTTATCTCACCTAAAACCTGTTACTCCACCCCTACACCAGAATAATCTCTCCTCATACACAGCAACACAAACAGGACCCTGTTCCCTTAAGTTCTAGAGGACACCAAGATCAACTGCTTTGTCTCCACTTCCAGAAGAATGAGGTCTCAACCTATAACTGTATTCAACTCTCCTGGATTGGGAACCCCATGTTTTTATTCCTGACCCCTGCATCTTCTCCTGTCTCTACTGATCACACCCTGCTTCATTAATTTCTTCCCTATATGTCTCCAGTGACATATTCATCAGTTGACAACTCTGGCTCTGTTTTTCTGGTATGTCAATGGGCATTATAGTTAGCCATTTTGTCCCCTACACCAGGGAGTTTGTCTGGGGGGTCGACTCAGAATTTCAACCTATTAAGGGCACGAAGCACAGGAAGTTGTGTTCTCTTCCATAACTGCTTCAAGCTGACACTGGGGTATTGTTGTCAGGGCCCAAAAAGGCTGAGAGGCTAGTCAAATGCTGGGCAAAGGGGCATTGGTCACAAGCTTGTGGTTATCTGACCCAGCTGTAGAGACAAGGAATAGTCACATTGGCTGGGCTGGTCCATGTCAGCTTTCAGCAAGTTCAGAGCTTGTAGTCAGCAACTGATGCTTAGAGGTATCTGTCAGCCAAGTGGAAACCTGTTGTGACAAGTTTAAACTAGGAACATAAGTTAAAATTTATGTACTTATTTGAAATTTTTAGGCCCATAGTTTTAGTAATCAGGAAGGGCAACAGTCCCAAGACCAGGAGAGAGAAAAATACCATTCTCAGGAATAGACTGGTAGGGAAAACTTAGGTTGTACTTATCTGGTGTCCTTTTGACCTCTGTGAAGTGAATCCAAGTTTTATGACTTTTTGATCCTCTGAAGCCTATAGGAATTCAAATTGTACAAAAAGATATAAAAGTTTTAGGTACATTAGCATTACCAATTTGTACTGGAATCCATATCCTAGAAAAAGCAGGTAATGGGTATCTGTAAAATAGCAGAAGTGGACTCATTCCTTTGAGTTCTAGTAATAACTACAGATTTGGGTTAAAAGCATAAACATTTTCCCTCTGTCCAGAGAGTCAGGTATAGATTGGACAGTGATGTCTTTGGCCTGATGAGAAGCACCTTTAAGTTTTTATTTAGATGACAATCAAAATAAACTAAAATCTTGAGCTTGTGCCTGAACACTCAGCAGTCATTGCTCTGCAGCTTATCAGAACTATACCATAGAAGGGGAAAGAAATCTGAAACAGTTTTCATGCCCTAAACCATTTATTTATATATTTATAACTTGAATTTACATCTTAAATAATTTTCTGAGACCCTAAAAGCTTATAATATTTCATAATCTGAGACCTTAATATATCTTAAAACATTCTTAGGCTATCAAAACTTACATAGACTTTCATATATCAAAACATCTTCTTATCAAGAGACCTAGTAGCTTTAGAAAAAGCAAGGCTTGATTGTTATATATAAAATGAGCTAACAAGCTGGATACAGTGTTGCAGAAGGATCTGGTTGTCTGATGCTGCCAAGCTGACATAGTTATATCTAGCCTAGCTGCTATGGGATGTCTTTCTTTCTTCATGGTGTGAATATATGTTGCTCTAATTGGTTGATAAATAAAGCTGTTTGGCCAATTGCAAGACTGAATAAGGTTAGGTGGGACATTTGAACTGAAGAGATGGGAGAAGAAAGGAGAATGAAAGGAGATGTTGTAAGTCACCACCAGAAGAATCAAGATGTAAAAGTGCTCATAAGTCACAAAGCCACATGACAATACACAGATTAACAGAAATGGGCTGAGTTAAGTTGTAATAGCTAGCAGGCAAGAAGCCTGAGCCAATAGGCCATAGAATTGGTAATTAATATAAACCTCTATGTAATTATTTTATGAGGATGTGGGACTGTGGGGTCAGAAAAGACCAGAGAAACCTATGGCTACATTTTGGCACCCAACATGAAGCAAAAATTTCCACCCAAAACTAAGAAAGCTTTAAAAATGAGTTCTAAAATGGAGTCAAGAGCAGCTTCCTAGTTGTGTCTCTCAGGCAAGCCATCATACAGAGACACCATGGTATGCAGGCTTGAGCTACAGTATAGTGGGTTTGTGGCATATGGGCTTGACCTATAGCATGGCAGATTCCTGCAGTGGCACACAGAGGTGTCTTCCAAACCATGCAGCACACTACATGATGGATTTAGCTGTTGCTAGTATGGAAAGTAAAAAAAAAAAAAGGTTTCTGGGATACATGTTGCTGAATGGAGGCATAGACCCACTGCTTCCCAGGTTTGGTGATAAGCATGGATCCCAGAGCTGGTGGTAAATGTACCTGCACCATGTTGTGAAGCAGAGAGGGGTGGAGTCAAAAGCCAAAGTCACCTCACAGCTTAACAATTTAAAATCTCTCCTGGTCAGAGAAGGATTATAGATTTATAATAAGACAGATACAGATGAAATAAAACTCTAAATGGTTTACATTATATATAAAAAAAAGTATGCTGGCCTGAGAGAGATAAGAGAAAGGATATAGTCATATAAATAAAATAAAGTCTTAACAAAAGAATAATATATAAAAAAATATAATAAGCCACATAAAGGTGGAAATTACACAGAGAGTCTGGATTATGTTGTCTTTGGAATTTTTAACTACAGGGAGACATTTGAATGTAGGGTCTACTCAGTTAAACTAATATGTATATTTTAAAGGTATCTTGACTTCAAAATTTGTGTCTAAATATGCATTGCTTTGGAAAACAGGATCTGCTTTTGTTTCCACAGAAGAAACCTATGAATTGCTTCCAGGTTAATGTGGTTTCTTCAACCAAGACTGCCTATAAGGTTTCTGATGACCCATGGCTCAAATGATCCAACATCTAAAGTAGCTTCAAAGCAACTGACTGAGACGATCCAGCCTCATAGACTACTACAGCCAAGATTTAACTAAATTTCTTAATTTTCTCAGGACCCCTATAAGATTGCTAGCATTCCCAGCCAGCAGAAAGTAGTATGAGAAGCAATGCCCAAATATCCAAAATATTGATTATGAATGTTTATTTTTACTTGAAGAGGGTTGATTATAAATGCAATCTCTTTCTGCTATGGGATGTCTTTCTAGATGTTGTGAATATGTGTTGCTCTGATTGGTTGATAGATAAGCTGTTTGGCCAATGGTGAGACAGAATAAGGTTAGGTGGGACATTCAAACTGCAGAGATGGGAGAAGAAAGGGGAATGAGAGGAGACACTGTGAGCTGCCAACAGGAGAAGCAAGATATAAAAATACTGATAAGCC
>CABHPR010131406.1:15180-38901 GCA_902168415.1 Peromyscus melanophrys
GCTCAGGTTTGATTTTATTAATAAGGCCATCTAAGATTCATGCTACACATCTTTTACTTCATAGTTACACTTCTAACAACACCAGGTTCATTTTCACTCAACTGGTCAACGTAGGCTGTGCTTCTCAATCCCAAGCATGTGTAAACAACTGAACGGGACGCAGAAATAAATCTCACCAATTTCCTCAACGCTTTGAGGAAATCCATGGTCAAGGCTGGAGAGATGGCCCAGCAGTTAAGAGTAATTGCTGTTTTTGCAGAAGACCCAAGCACAGTTCCTGGAACCCACAGCTAAGTGCCTCACAACTGCCTCTAACTCAAGTTCCAGGGGAGAAGAGCTCCCTTTTCCGACCTCGTTGGCATCTGCTTTCCTGTGCATGTGCACATACACTCACAATTTTTTTAAAAAAATTATACAGGCTTTCAAAAGGAATTCTGTCAACTCTACAGTTATATGCAATAGCTTCATTAGACACACAAGCAAGACAGAGCTGAAACAGATGAAGGAAATAAAAGTAGCCCAATGAAGTTACTCCACCACCCCATTCTATGGACTTGGAAAATCAAACTTCCAACTATACCTGTTTGGAAGGATCATAAGCCAAACCGTTCCTAACTGTGGGGACATGTTCCCTGCCATAGTTCTTCAGGGTAATGCCAAAGGAAGACCTCCACGTCACAACACAGAGGCAGAAATGCAGGTACATCCCCTAGGACTCAGCTCTTGAGATATGGTCTAATCACCCTATGCTTCCAGATGGACCACAGCCTGGCTCACACGTATCCTCCTGTGTTCCAGAAGGTGCCTACAGGGGTGGTTCTCACACTGTATAGAGTGGGGAATACATTCCGGGCTGCAGGAGGTCCTGGTGCATCCTCAAGCATGGAAACCCTAAGAGGAAGCACATGAAAGAGGCGGCACCATGGGAAGGCTACCTGCAGAGGCCGGAAGGAGGAAGAGAGTCACCAGGGAAACACGATGATGTTCATCAGGGACCTCGGCAAGTGACAAGGAGACAAGACAATACTGTGGCGTAGCAGCTAAGAGCAGAGACTTCCAATAAAGAGGGGAAACGGCCCTATGAATGTGCAGTGTGGATCCAGAAGGAAGACTGTGGCCAGCACCTCACACACCAGCCGGTCCTGCACCGCCTTCACGATCTTCCTGTAACGCCGCACTGATTTGGTGGAGGAGCTGCTGGGATTGTCCTGACCACCCAGCACACTCTTTCCAGGCAAACAGTCCTGCGGTGCTCTCCCCCAGTCTTCCAACCCAATCAACAAGAGGACATTGGAGTGGGTGCTATGCTCAAAGGCGTTTAGTGGCTCCCCACGTCAAAGAGTAGCTGCCCCAGACCAGCATTGACTGCTTCCCAGTATCAGTTAGCCTGGCTCATCCACCAGGGTGGCTCACACACTGTCTTTCACATGCTGTGTTTATTCTAGAACGCCCCTGATGCTACGTTTATTTGTAAGAACATAGCTAAGCTTTTATTTCTCCTGCTGTGGGAAAGAAGTCCACCAGGACGTGTTACAAGAAAAGGGATGTTTATGTAAAACTCTCAGACAGAATTCAGGAAAAATAATCTTTCTGGTTAGAGAACATTGTTGAAGGAGGTGAGGAGCTGACTTCTCAGAAGGGCCTCTTAATTGCATTTAAGTTTATCAGAAAATTGTTTAAGTCTTTATCAGGAATGCTGATTTCTTTCCAGAGGAAAGTTGGTTACGAAGCATCTTATACACAGAAGGTTGTATCCCAAAGCAAATGTGGGACAGCATTTTCCCATCCATTCATCTTCCTCTATGCATACTCCCTGCTTCCTCCACGTCAGTGTGTTTTCTCTGCTCCCAAGTGGCAGCCCTGGTCACCGCTCCATTTCTTTCTCATTAGTTCAAGCCAAGATCAAATGTTCTTTTCTCAAAGCGATAATCTCTTTGCCGTGTACACTTAGGGGTCTCCCATTGTTCCAAGTTTGCTTTTAGCTGTTCCTTCTTGTGTGGGTTGCCTTGGGTTTGATTTTTTTTTCATTTTTTAGGTAGTCCTAAAGCTCACTCTAAGATTGGCTGACCCTGGCCTCACAGTAACCCCTTTGCCTGTCTTACCAATGCTGGAATTGCAGATGCTAACCACCACGCCTGGCATTGTTTCGTTCTTAGCCCTTATTTTAACTGTAAGTGATTGTATATTTCCCTTTGGTGTATATACCCACTAGTATTCAAAACTTGGGGTAAGTGACTCTGTGGTCCCCCTGTCTTGTTGCTCTATGGTGCTCAGTACATGGCTTCCTCCCCGTGGTTCACTGTGGATACTTGGCCATCAGCCATCACATCTTTATTGCTTTCGGTGGAAAGGAAGGGAAGATGGCCACAACCCTGCTCCTTTAAGGACATGTTTCAGAAGCTCCCACAGCATCTCAGCTGACCTCACCTTGGCTTCCACCCAGGTGCAGATAGACACCAGTAGCGAGGGAAAGGGGAGAGTGTGTGGTTTAAAATCCACACCTTCTGCTTCAGGAGAGGATGGGAGAACAGACCCTGAGGGTCAGCACGAAGGTCTCACGGGCCAGGAAACTGCATTCTTAACTTGAGTTGTTTTCTCATGCTCTAGCATACTTATTCCTACTGGCTCCACAGCTGATACATACGAACTTTATTTAAAAATATTTCTGTTCATTCTTTCACAATTTCATACATGTGCATAATGGATTTTCAACATATTCACCCTCGCTACCTTTCCTTACCTACCCTCTGTCTCCCCCTAAAGCCTTTTTCTGCAACATAGATTTCAGTTTTTAAATGTAGCTAAATGGCCAATTCCTAGCTCTGGGTGATTTATGTATAATATTAAAAAGTTGATTATGTGTGATTAAATGTGATTTCTGTATTATTACATATGATTAGGTATATATGTAGACTCAGCAATGGGACTGCTTTTGTGTAAACCACCGTGGTTCCCAACTCTTTCCCACGTACCACAATCAATAAATTTTAAGTCTACATTGCCCACAAATGTACTTCAGCATTAATATGCTATACACATTGTAAAACATGCTCACAAATTAAAACTGGTGAGATAAAGAGAGAATATTCAAAGCTGTGATGTTTTCTTCCCCATTACGGTGGATTGAGACAAGTCTACTCTCACAGCTGCCAGATAACCAGAGTTATCATACACACATAGCACCATTTCAACTGAGAATTCACTCCAAACCTAACCTGGAAGGTCGGGCCAAAATATTAACAGTAGACTTTACATTGTTATGTCTCACACTGGAGGGAAAAAAAGAAAACAATTGTTGAAACTCCCCCTTTTGGGATCTGACAAACAAATTAAGTGTCTCGACAGAATGTCTACATTGAAAAACCCATTTGGGCTTTTTCACAACACAGTTGAGTTTGCTAAAGAGTTCAATCTCATCTTGTTTATGAACCCCTAATTTCCCCACTATTGGGTTTCCCCGATGGGATAAACAAGGATCGTTGCTGTTCTGCTCATTGTGGTTACGGATTACAGGGCCCCGGAGAAGCAAGCGGAGGTACTTTGGAGTCTGGATTTCAATGTGCTGTGTGTGTGTAGTCTATGGGCTTCTACATTATATGTAGGCTAAAGCTTTTCAGACGACGCTGGGGATGAAGTTGCCAGACCAGTCACACTGCATTTCCCCAAGGACCAAGCCTGAAACTGACAGCTCTCATTTTGTGTTACAGAATGAAACCAAGCAATCAGGACCCGGCAGAGCCCTGCACGGGGCTGCTCACTGATATCAATTACTCCGCTAATTAGCCTGACAAAGTGTGCTATTCATTTAGGTCTCTCGTATGCAGGGACGGTAAAGCAGCGGGACCAGAGGAAACAGTGACCACGCCATCTTGGAATGGCCAATGCACAAGATGTGAACATTTGATCAGAGTCAGGCATGTGCCCTCGGCCCTAGGGAGAAAAATACTTGAAAATAAGTTTAGAGAAAGTTCAAATATGGCTTTTTGAAGAGCGAATCTGAAAGAACTGGCTCAGGAGAGCCCGTAGGATTCAGAAGTGAAATTCCACACGTTCTGATGAATGGATGTAGAGATAAAGACATCAGTAAAACTGCACAGAATTTCTACAATGAGTTAGGTTTTGAAAGAGTCTGTACAAAGGAAGGTCGAATAACCAAGGTCAAATTATGAAATGTATAAGAAAATTGTCAAAATCGTTCATGCGCTGATAGGCCAGTGCTTATGAAAGTGACAAAGGCAATAAGGCCTGTCCGACTGTCTGTTTTGAGGTCTGATGTGAATGAGAGGGAACTGTGCAGCCACGGAAGACAGTTGATGCTGCAGATGAGCCAAGCTTTTCCATCACGGGAAATTACCTTCAAAATGTAGAAGGCAAGCATGGGTATAGTCTCTGGGAAAGAGTGGGTGGCTGGAATGAACCCTAATCTCCATTTCCAGAGAATTCTACAGGACCTTGTTGTAGTCATGATTCTGAGGTCGCTGTTGAAACAACTCATTCCAAACACAGACAAGAAGACTTGAGCTGCACAGGCTCTGCCTTCTCGGGAGTACAGAGCTTGGGGGGTCTGGGAGCAGACTCGGCACAAAATCAATGAGAAGACACACGTTCTTTTGAAAAGTTCTAGAGAGGACTATTTCCCAGGGCCTGTATGGACTTAAAAAGCAAAATCAGTAGCATTTGCACAGGTGTCCAGTCTTTTGACATCCTGACATGATGCTGTCATTTACAAATGTGTTGAGCTGTATTCAAAGCTGTCCTGGGACACACGTAGTCCACCAGCCACAGGTTGGATACATCTAAATTATACATATGGGCTCTTTAGGGGTGATAGACGAACAGCCGGCAGGCAAGCTCTCACCAGGTGCACAACACCTGCAAGACAGTCCCTTCACAAACATGACAAATGGCCTTTAAAGGTTTGCTACTTTTCTTCTTTGTGAAAAATGATTTGTTTTCTAAGTACCTTTTCAAGCATAAGAATATAATACTTCCTTGAACACGACATGTAATGTACATGTACTTAATGTACATACTTAAAATACTTTTTTGATTGAGGAAAATTATATTAAATGTATAATTCATCATAATTTCAAAGCATTGAATATGGAAATCTGTCTTAGAATTGAGGAGAAACACATACTATACACACATGTACTTGTAAGACTGAAATCATACATTTTATGCCCTTGCATTTGATTTTAATCTTCATCTCAATGCCATGAAAACTCCATAAACATCACTTCTAATGAATCAGTAATATCCTATAATTCATATAATTATTCCTTTATTGTTCTAAACTTTCAAGTTGGTTTTCTTCTAATTTTACGATTTATTTTCCAGAAGTAATTTTCTGACTTTCCCATTGCCTTCCTGATGTACACTGCTATAAACAGAATTAGGGAACAAAAAGATACACGTGGTATGAAGATTCCAATACACAGTACCAGACCGCTTCCCAGAAAATCCGTGCTAACCCACATGACTACCGGTTATCTGAACATGGACCCCACTTCCAACCACATAACGTGATCTTTGCAGTTTCTGTGTCCAGTTACTAGGGGGAGATCTGTTTCGTTTCCATTTGACTTGGATTTCGTTAACTGCGGTGAGTTTGTCACAGTCTCAGAGAGGTGTCACCGTCTCTGTTTCCCCCGTCTATCATTTGTTCTCGTGGACTCGTTTTTCTACCGCACATCTTCTCTTTCTTGTTTGCTGCCGTGTCATCCTGTACAGGGATCCGAACCATTCGGGCTTCTTTGTTCACCTTTTCATGTTAAACATCCGCGTCGTGTTTTCTATATGGCGTCTTCCTTATGCGCGGCTCTCCTTACAGAATGTGTGCCTTTTCCTTTGGAAGGTTTAGAAAACTGGCTCCTGTGGCTTCCTTTGCTGCTGACGGTGCTGAGTGCCTGTCCCTGCTGTGGCTCTGAGTGGCATCTTGGTGTGTGTTCTGTGTGTGCCTGTCTTTTCTCTGTGCTGGACGTTTTGATGGCCTTTGTCTCATAAGGGTATGTGGATTATAGATGTTGAGTTTCTTTGAAAACATTGCTGGTGGTTGCTGCTAAGTTATCAAATCACGTTTGAATCTATATTTCATAAAATATCAAGTTCACAGATGAGGTAAAACCTTCGATTTTCATTACGCGAGGTTAGAAATTTGACACATTTTCACCCCCCCCAACCCCACCCTTCACCACGTTGCTTTCTGGTCTTTGTTGATACCATCTCAGAATCTCTGTCTGGGATCATGTCTACCAAATTGTTACCTTTCCATTTAATAACTTTTTAGGCCACCTTTTGGGTATTCATTTTTAATGACAGTATATTTGCATTGTTTTGTCTGAATGTAACAGCAGTCACTTTTATTTAGAAGGATGTTTTTGTGGACATCTGCTGTTCTTCCTCTCACTCACTAAGAGCCCTTTTCTCTTAGAAACTTTCCTGGTCTAGAGTCCTTCGGTTTTGTGATTTCTTGAGAAACTAGATTGTGAGAAGCCAGAGCAATCACTTGATCAGATGCCAGTTCTTCTACAGAGGTACCAGGTCCTGAAGAGCAAAAGGGCTATGAACAATCTCAGGCTTGCAAGCTCTGTTTCTAGAATCACCTTATCACACAAAATACAAGGAACACGTGAATAATATTTTCAAAGACTGTTTGATATGTTTTTAAAAGTTAAAATGTGAAAAGAAAGTTAGAGGGTATGAAGTCCTGAAGCTGAGATGGGTAAACAGATGAGAAACAAAGATGGGTGTGAACAGGTTTAGAGCAGCCGGCTCCCATCATGAAGAAAGAAGTAGAAATGTGATCTGGGCAGGTTGGAACTAAGCTGCAACGTCAGTCTTTGGGAGGCAGAGGCAGAAAGATTGTGAGTTCAAAGCCAACCTGGGTTACCCAGAGAATTCAGGGCTAACTCACACACACTGAGATACTGTCTCATAAACACACACACACACACACACCACACTCACTATCCCCTACCTAGATTAGAATTGGAAAGAAGTCTCACAGGGCACCAAAACAAGATTGGGATAGCTACAAGGGTTTCTTAATCTCATTTACATGGACAGAAATCACAAGACTCTTAGTGATTTCTGTTAAGCAAGGAGCCAGCAAGATGGCTCATCAGGAAAAGGTGCAAGCTGCTGAGGATGGCCTGAATCCCACCCCTGGGACCCACTTAGTGGAAGGAAAGAATAGACCCCACACGCTGTCCCCTGATCTCCACACATGCACCATTGTGTGCTCCCATGCACACAGTGAACAAATGTAATAATAAAAATATAAATGGTTCTATACAGATGCTCGCAGGAATCATGTGGGGCTGAGTCTCGGAAATATTAGTTCATTTACTCTCTATTAACTATGTTCTGCTTCCCTAAAGTCTGACTTGACCAACTTCAGGGTGTGTGTGTGTGTGTGTGTGTGTGTGTGTATGTGTGTGTGTGTGTGTGTGTGTGCATGCATGAGTGTCTGTGTACGTGTGTATGTGTGTGTATAAGTGTATCTGTGTGTATGTGTGTATATGTGTGTGTACATGCATGAGTATGTGTCTGTGAGCGTATGTGTGTGCTGTTTTCTATCTCACTGAAAATCTGATTGCCCAAGAGGCCAGAAAATCAGAGCAACACTCCTTCCAGATGCTCTCTTAGTTTTGTGACTGTAGTTCAGTGCTGTCATAGTTAACTTCATATCAATCTGGTTGGGCCATAGTGCCAGATATGTGGTCAAAAACTCTGGATGTTTCTGTGAGGGATTTTTTTTTTTTGGATGCGAATAACATTTAAATCAGTGAAACCTGAGTAAAGTGATTGTCCTCCATAACGTGGGTGGGCCTCATCAAATCAGTGAAAGGCCTGAGTGGAATAACAAACTGACCTCGGTGAGTGGGAAGGAACTCTGCCAGAAGATACCTTTGGACTGGAACTGCCACATCAGTTCTTCCCCGGTCATCAGCCTGACGGCCAGCCCCACAGGCATCAGACTTCCCAGCCTCCGTAGTCATGTGTGCCAACTCCCTGAAATGGATCTTTTTTCTTTCGCTATTTTTCTCATTCTCTTTGCCTCTCCTCTATTCTCTCTCTCTCTCTCTCTCTCTCTCTCTCTCTCTCTCTCTCTCTCTCTCTCTCTCTCTCTCTGTCTCCTGTGTGTGTGTTCTAGCTTTCTGGAAAACCCTTACAAATATGTGTGCTATCTGTTGTGTATCTAAAAAGACACCCCGATCTGAAAGGAAATTAGAATACATAAAACAGAACCCTGGGCTGACTCTTAAGATTGTGCACACTTACTGTTGAGATCCCACTGGAACTAGACTGAGTTCTTTGTCAAACGCAGTGTTACTACGGACAGGACTGTAGCTCATCCAAACTTTCAAAATAGCTTAATCTCTATGCATTTTGTAATTGACAAAACAATATACAGAAAGGCATTGTTTGAGTGATGATAATCGAGACATATGTATTAGGAGGATTTGCAAAAAAACCTGTGAGTTAACAGGCGAATTGTTCAGTAAAAGAAAGTCTAGGAAAAATGCATATATACTAGATTTTTGATAATCCTATGCAAACTGTTCCCCAGGAGAACCCCCACCTGGAATAGAATATTCACAGTGAATGATAAAATGAGAATTCTTCTACAGGAATTATTTTATAGCTACTTTGAAACCATAGATAAAATACTCTGCCTTCCAGGAATTCATATTCAAAACAGGTTGTCAGCATTTGGCAGCACTGGGGTACCCTGTTCTGCACGGGGCAGGGATACAACGTTCTGAAAGCAAAGTCCCTTTCAGCTCTTCCTCCACTGTGTGACTCCGACGAAGTTCTGCATCCACAACCGTGAGAGGCTTAGAGTCGATTCACCTTAACAGTTTCCAAGAAGATTCACGCCCCGTTTCTTCAAGTGAAGAAATGGTTCAGCAGTAGAAGGTGGCTCCAAAGGAAGCCAATGCCACTCACGCACTGGGGACCCTTCATTGAAATGGAGTTTGCGCTGGGTAAAATTGCTGAAGTCAGGAGAGGGAGGGCGCATGACTGTAACGAGCCATGGTGCACATGAAAGGGCTGGGCTGCTGGACGGCGGTGGCGCACGCCTTTAATCCCAGCACTCGGGAGGCAGAGCCAGACGGATCTCTGTGAGTTCGAGGCCAGCCTGGTCTACAGAGTGAGATCCAGGACAGGCACCCAAACTACAGGGAGAAACCCTGTCTTGAAAAAAATCAAGGAAAAAAAAAGTACTGGACTTTCTGCTTAAACATGTAGGAAAGTTGACATGCAGAGGAACCCTTCCTTTCTACTCAGATATTTCTAAGCAAATCTCAGTCAGAACCAGCACACCGCCCAAAGACAGTTGCAATTCCAATACCCTCCAGTTTGGCGGACTCGAGTTTAACAAAGCCAGTGACAACCCACTGGCCAGGATTTTTACATAGCTCAGCAGTCACTAAATAACGTATAAGACCACTCCCCAATTCTGACACCCTTGTGCTTTCTTCTAGGAGCCCACGTTGGCCAGTGCAAAGAGACTCAGCCCACTCTCAGTCATGACAACCCAGTTCCTTCCTGCCCTGCATGGCTTCTTTTTGACCCATGAGGCAATTTCTAATTGCAGCCATCCTACTCTCCCAGGGCACACATTTCTACAGCAGTATGCCTTGGGATAGATGTGTGGCAGCCAGGGAAGTCATGCTGTTTGAACACCAAGAGATTAGTAGGGACTCAGCTCTTAGAGTCAGCACCCTGCCCCACTGTCTCTGTATGGATGCCTAGAGGGAAGGGTCCATGCTCACTTTAGTTGCTGATACAACTTATAACATAGAGCTAATGGCCTACTGTTGTTTATAAGGAAAATGGTTCCAGATTCTGAAAGTGATGGTTGGTGACTAGCTCCGATGTCCTTGCAATAGAACTAAACCACTGTTGCCTTTCAATGATTATCCCTGTGACAAATTCTTCCCATGAGAATCCGAATTCTGTCACTTGAGATGGATCGCGTGATGATGGTGACTGTTTATGATGAACAGAGCCCCATTTTCAAAAATCACACCAACCTTTAGTCCACCGTAGGTATTATTACCCAAATGGGAGGAGGGGTGGGAGTCAGAAATTTTCACCGAAGACAGGTGGTGCTGCAGCTACTTTTGTTAGTTACTT
Organism: Peromyscus melanophrys; assembly: GCA_902168415.1. Classification (NCBI taxonomy): domain Eukaryota; kingdom Metazoa; phylum Chordata; class Mammalia; order Rodentia; family Cricetidae; genus Peromyscus; species Peromyscus melanophrys. The sequence continues at coordinate 25,330 of CABHPR010131406.1, forward strand.
TCATTGTCATGGTGACAAAATGTGGGTGGAAGCCATTTAAGAGAGTGGGGATTTAGCTCCGCTCACAGTTTCCCTGGGATTGCAGCTTGTATGTCAGGGAGGTCATGGTGACAGGAATGGCTCCATCTACTCAGGCAGAAGGGCAGAGCAAAGGATCTCCATGTATGAGGACTGGGAGACGGAGAACACAGGCTGCAATCAGAGCTGGATATAAACCTTCAAAACCTGTCCCTATGACCCATGTCCCCGCAAAGCTTCCACAATCTCCCAAAACAGTGCCCCCAAGCTGGGGGACAAGTGTAAAAACACACGAGATGTTTCACATTCAAATCTTAAGACCCAACCTAGTTTCCAGAGTTGGGTCCCTTCTAAGCTCTGCGTTCCTTTAAAGAAGTTTTATTACTCACTCAACCCAAACCCATAGTGAGCTATATCCACATGAGCATGACTGCCACAACACTCTGGACTAGATTCTTTTCAGTTCTAAAGACAAATCTAAAATATTGATTAGATAAAAGCATATACTGTCACAGACCAAACGGGTGACCTCACAGTCCTCTTTCTCTCTATTCGGTTAATACCAACAATCTCCAAAACCCTGAATCAAATACCCATCATGCTAATTTAACCATTTTATACCAGGGCTGGAGAGACGGCCCAGTGGCTAAGAGAGTGTGTTGTCCTGGAAAGGAGCTGAGTTTGGTTTTCAGTTATGTCCACATTCAGAGACTCACACTACCTGAAACACCAGCTCCTAGGGATCTGTCGCCCTCTTCTGGTCTCCATGGGCACTGTACTCACATGCACATATCCACAATCTTACACACAGACACAAAATTAAATTTTCCCCCCTACAGGTCCTTTGCATATACATTATGGCTTCTAGTTTAGTGGTTTTATGAGATTCCTGAGTATGCAAACAACTGTGTCTCTATCTGTTTCTTGTGCCCTTTCTTGGTTTCTTTTTCTTCTGTTAGTTTGCTTTGACCTACTGGGATGTGTTAGTTTTTGTTTTGTCTTACTATGTTTTATTTTTTATTATGATCTCCCAGAAACCTGTTTGCTGTCTAATGAGAGACAGAAAGGAGTCAATCCAGATGGGAAGGGAGGAGGAACCAGAAGAAGTAGAGGGAAGGAAAACTGTAACCAGGATATATTACATGGGGAGGTTGATTTTTAACAAAAGAGGTGGGGGAAGAAATTATATTCAGTGACTGTCAGAGCACAGTCCATGAATGGAGCTGTGTGAGGAGAATCCTGAGTGCTTGTGAGAAAACTACAAGAAAACAAGACGAGAGTCTTGTGACCTCAGTTTCTTTAAAAACGTGGACTTGTTCTTGGATTGTGCTTTTGTATCCCTTCCAGGAATAGCAGATAGGAGTGAATTTTCTTCAGATTATTCATTACAACTGGATTTTGCTATTTATTTATATGCCTCTATGAAAAAAACATGTTTTTTCCACATGTGGCTTGTCCACCACATGCGGCTTGTCCTTGTGATTGGACACTTTACTCATGTGACTCCTCTTAACCCTTGGAGTACAAATTGTCTGATGCTCTGAATAAAGCTGGCTATTGCATGAGACTTTAGTCTACCCCATTTATCACCTCCATTCTCCAAGGTCCCACTGCCTTTAGAGCGGTGACAATCTCTTTGGCCATCTCTCCAAAAAAGCTATGTCCGTTGTAAATAAACACATGCAGAGTCTTTATCAGTAGGAAAACTCAAGCCAAAAAAAAAAAAAAACCCACCTCATGTACCTCTAATAGTTATGAATTTGAAAGGACATAATAACCAGGGTTGGTGATGTGAGGAGGTACTGGGACCCTCATACACTGCTGTGTGTTATGAATGGTCTAATCACTTTTTTTTAAGTTGATATTTTTTTCAAAAGCTTAAACACATGTTTACACATGACCCAGTAACTCCGCTCCCAGGTATGTACTCAAAATGAATATGAATATGTGTCTATACAGAGTTTTAAGTGTTTGTAATATCAAAAAGTGGAAATAACAAAAATGCCTCTTAGTTGATGGATAAGATAATACACACACACACACACACACACACACACACACACACACACACACACTCTAGTATACCCATGCACTCGAATGTAATTCGCTGATGGGAAGGGATGAAAAATCTGATACAAGTTAAGACGCCAAAGACAAAGGACCCCATGGTGTATGATTCCATCAATATGATGTGTCTAGATTCAGCAGGTTCATCATGAGTGAGAATGTTTGTGTTGAAGAGGCCTACCGAGTGGGAAAGGAGGCTAGTGAGAGGTGATAGAGCATGCTGGGGGACAGCATGTTTATTTCTGTAGTGGCAAAAATGTAAAACTCAGGTGACAATTGTGTAACTTGGTGAGTATACTAAAAATACTACCAAACTGTACAATTTAAATGGCTAAAATGATGTACAGATTATTATTAATAAGGTTGTTAGACTGCAATGATAAAAAATGAAAAGAAGCGTGGTCTCAGGATGTAATCTCAAGATGACCCTGAATTCTAGATCATTCTGCCTCAGCCTCCTAAGTAGCCAGGTCACAGATACTTCCCTGCTTTAAGCATGAGGACACAGAAAAATTCTCGTTCTAAAATTTACTGGTTCAGGAAAGAACAACTTTTGAGAAAACGAATGTGCTTGCTTGAAGTGCGGAGGGGAGACAGGTGGTGTGCCTTGGAATAGATTTTGACTGCACAGAATGGTTGTGCAAAAGCATCTTCAGGCAGTCAAAGGCTCCTGTGCTTTCCTTTTTCCCATTGACAACATTTTATTAATTAAAACTTATCAATACTGGGCTAGTAAGACATCATCAAGTAAAGGGACTTGTGGCCAAGCCTGAAGACCTGTTAAATACTCAGAGCCCACACAGTGGAAGGAGAGAACTGACTTCCATGGATTTTCCTCTAACTTCCACATGTGCAACACAAACACACACACACACAGAGAGAGAGAGAGAGAGAGAGAGAGAGAGAGAGAGAGAGAGAGAGACAGAGACACAGAGAGACAGAGAGAGACAGAGACAGAGAGACAGAGAGACAGAGAGACAGAGAGACAGAGAGACAGAGACAGAGACAGAAATACAAATATTTTCCAAACCTCTTACCAGTGTGACCTACTTTTCCTTTATTCCCCCACATTACTGGGACCCTTGTTCTAGGCTGATGGTTTTTCACAGAATAATGTGGGGTCAAAGCAGTAGCCTAGATATGGAAAACCTTTTGTTCCAGACTATGACATATTGACATATGACCACATATTCCAGAATCTAGCACAGAATTACTAAGACACCAACGTAAAGACTTGCAGGCAAAGGAAATACCCAGCCAACACTGACCACCATTCTCTAGCCTTTGGCCATGATAGGACTCCAAGTCAGAGCCTTGGATAGATAACAGCGTCGTGGTCCAGACCGAGACCTCCGCACTGCACACATCCTCTTTCTACACTTCAGGCATCAGTTCATTCTGCTCCGTGTTCATTTAACTGCAGGATCTTTTTTGAGACAAGAGACTTCTGGAATTTATAGGTAGCTCCATCCTTCCTGTGTTACTGGTGAATGTGAGAGACTTTCTCAAGCCGTAATATGTTACATATGCATGGGTAAGGGCAGAAATAAGAGAATTCCAAGTTACCCAGACAGTTGCAGCTAATTCAAATGACTCAGTCGATACATTTTTAAAATACTCTGTTTCGAATCCAATGTTTCAAGACTACAGACTCCAACTTACAGCCCCAAGAGCCTGAAATAAACCAGGTGCAGATACAGCCACACAAACACGACAGTGACAACAGAGACGTTTATATTATATTGGACTGTAGTGTGGTAGGAGTCCAGAGGAAGGCCTCCAACCACGCCAAAGACCACACCAACTGGAGCGATCATAGACGCTCAGACCCGGCATGCCCTGGAAGGCCCACGCTCCTATTCACTTTACGTGTGAGCGGTCTGACCAGAGTGTCAGTTGGCAGCGTGAAAAGTTATGGAAAATGAGTTTTACTTGTTCCTGTGGGGAAAAGGGTAGGCCCACCAGGCAGGACTCAGCTTATAACTGGGAAGGAATGTGGGCACCCCAGGAGTGCTGGGAAGTAGCCCAAACTTACTGCAAACCGGAGTAAGGACCAGTGGGCTATCTCTGCTGTTCATCACGAGTGTGAACAGAGATGTGATCGTGCTGGTAAGAGCCAACTGGTTTGCTAAAAAGAAACCTCTGGTAGTCAAATTTATTTTTCTTTGTCACGCACTACGAATAAAATGGTGTTCAACTGTACCGCTTAAATTATTTCCTGGAGTGCAGTTGGGCTTTGGAGCACACTGATCACAATTTTAAACTAACTCTGGAGTGTGGGAAGGAGCTGGCAGTGCGTGATGAAGAATTTCATCACCTAGGCTCCCGAACCTCAAAAGGCTCTTTATATTTTAGATACAAAAATTCCTTCACTGTCGCCAGAGATTATGTTTCATTATTCCATAGGTTCAGTTACACACTCCAAATGACATTTGATAAGCTGTCTACCCTGTATCAAATTCACGCCAAGTGATTGGAGAACATGTTCTGAAATGATTGACAGCTCTCTAGCAATAACAACGTACTACCTGTCAAGTTTTGAGGCATGTTTTTGATATCATGGAAGTGAAATAACATTGGAATACATATAACTCTACAAGGGGGGAGTTCTATCATCCCAAATAGATCCCAGGTGACTGGGATAAATGTATTTGTCTGGGTAACAACTGTATCAGTGCCATGTGGACGTCTCAACAATCACACACTTGAATGCAATAGGCCCTGTAAGTGCTCATCCCTGTGAACAGAAAAACAGTACTGAACTCAGTAGCTCCAACAGAAGAGCAACTTGGAATTCTAAATTTGGAGACCAAAGTCTGCTAATTAGTATTAAGGAGCTGACATTTCCTGTGAGTTGGGGACTTACCTCCAGGTTTCAGACCCAGGCATTAGAGGCAATGTGTTGTAATTGGTTCGCTCTGGGTTAGCTGGTGGATATTTTTAACATCTGAAACCTGTTATTTTGTCGTTGAGGTTTATCCTGCTTTCCTATAGCTTCACAAACTTTCCATTTTAAATTCTAGAACTTCCATGCTAATTATAAACTTTTATCTTTAAAAGTGGTGTTGCCTTTTAATCATTTGCTGTAGTTGGGTTTCCTTTTTCTTTCTCTAAAACATTCTAGAAGATGGCACTGTTCTTAATTTTGACTGAGAAAAAAAAACTCTACTTGTCTCCCAGAGGCTCTTATTAATTCCTTGGGAAGCCTGGGTCAAGATAGAATTTAATGTAAAACAACATGTCACAAGGATTTATACTTGCAATGAACAAATGTGAATTTACCTCTTAGCAGAAGAAACCAACATTCTGATCATTCCCCCCTTGCCTAGGGAACATACTGAGGGCTGTTTCTTCCACACCAAAGTTAGCCCCAGCCACGTTGCTCAGGCCATGAAGGAAGAAAGCTATGGTCAGTTCATGGGTAGACCAGTTGGATCCCTGGAGGTGGCAGATGGCGTGCAAATGTGTCACTGGAAGGACCTAACCTGATAAATACATGTGGCCCAGGGAGAGCTGTTCGGAATCCTTAATGGCAAGTAATAAACACAGTAACAAACGGGACTAGCCAGAGACCACTAGCTCAGGTATCAGGAAACGGAAGCTAACAACAGCCAGACACGGTGCACATGCCTTTAATCCCAGCACTCAGGAGGCAGAGGCCAGCCTGGTCTATATAGCGAGTTCCAGGATGACCAGGGTTACATAGAGAGACCCTGTCTCATGAGAAAACAAACGAACAAAACAATAACAACAACAGCTAAGATTGTCTTAGTTCTCTGTAAGGTCAGGGATTGTCCATGCAGGCCCTCTTCTGTTGTTAAACAGTACTTAGTTTGTCTAATAGTAAGTACCAGCAGAAACACAATCTGGAATGGCTGTCTCATCCCAAAGCCCTCACTGGTAAGTCAGAGACCTTCAGTCCTTGTCCTACAATGCAAGAACATTAGAATGACCCCTAGAAGCTTCCTCTGAGCACAGGATTCCTGACCCCAGAGCCAATAAACTTGATTCTGTGAGCCTGGTAATACAGGGTCACCTCTTCTCTTTTGGCAGCTGTGGAAGCAATGCTGACCCCCACCCTGGATTAGGAACCACAGCCCTGCATGGTAGTTCCCAACATCACTTGCATCAGGTCAGTCCCCTAAGAACACTATTTGTACAGTTCACATGGTGATGTGAACAAAAGGCTCCAGATGGAGACAGCAGCCTGAGGCATCAGTATCCCAGCACACAGATAAGCCAGGGAACCTGCAAAGAAGTTGGGCTACCCTAACCCAGTGCCGTCATCCTGCCTGTGAGAGCCGTGCCGGCTCAGTGGCTTGATGCCATTATACAGAGAAACACTCGTGAAAAACTCCAAAGGTGTCCAACTTCTAAAACTGCTTTACTGTCTCCAAGTCCCCAGCATACTCCCTGGAAAGGCTCTGACACTTGGGGCATCCTGTTCATTAGTCCCAACTTCAATCAGGAAGTAATTACCTTCTTGGTAGGGCCTCAGAGCCCAGGCTTAGATGGGTTAGAGCAGGAACAGGAGCATTTGTTTATCTCTTGATCTATATAGGGCATGTCTCTAGCTTTGATCACAGAGTCAGCCCATAGCTTATACAGTTCTCAGCTGATGAATAAATGTCTTTGAACTTCTCTGGAAGGTATGAACAGGATGTGGCAAGAGTCTACAGAAAGGCCAGCTCCTACAACTTGTGGGTTTTAGATCCATATTTGAACCTTGACTGTCACTCACTGCCCTTATGATGCCTAAGCCTGGTCTCGTGTCTTCTCTGGAGAGTCTGTGAGACAATGTGCTACATAGCAAGCATCCTTCAAATGCTAGCTGTTATTATCTTGGCCACATTTATTGAAAATGCTTATGCAGTAGCGTAGGCATGAAGCTTTCCCCCACATTCCGGTGTTGCTAGGATCATGCCTTGAGCAGGGTCTGCGGCTGGCCACTGCTATGCTGCAGAAGGTTCTGCCTGCTGTTGGCAGATGCCCTCAGCATGTGACCACTCACGGTGCCCCTGCTTGAAATCTAGGAGTCACCACGACTTCTTCTCACGCAAGCTGGAGCTCTTTCGTTCATTCTGCCTACTCCTTTCTGTTCTTCCTCTCCAGTTCCTTCCTTCTAGAACATTCTCTTTTTTTCTTTTTCCTTTTCTTTTCATTTTTTAACATTGGTCTGTTCTTCCACTTAGTGATCCCCGTTTAAAGACTCTCGTTCTCAGAGCTTAGCTGCCCTGCACAGTAGTAGGGCTGTTTCCTTGCCTGGGTGAAATATCTGGCTGGGAAACAGACATCTTTTCTTTATCATTGTATCTATCTCGACAGATACTCTAGGGCACAGTGTCTCGTACAATGGGGACCACATTTGTATGTTGGATGCATAATTTCATGCCCATGCCTTTCCTTTCTGAGACGAGAAATGCCCTAAGCATCAGAACTCCCCTCTTAGTGAGACCTGGGCATCCTAAAGGTCACCATGGTTTTCAACCTAAGAGGGAGGAGCTGCTGTGAAATTACTGGCTCCAGGTTCTGGGCTGTTAGGATGGGAGGAGCAAGATGGAAGGGCAGGAGGGGGTGAGAATCTCACACAGGAGCCCACTCACCTGGGGCGCCCATGGGTTCACTCATTCAAGACTCGGTTCTTCATTGACAAAACCAGAAGGGAGAACCTTCTTCTCCGGCTGTGAAATTACGTTAAATATTAAAACTTTGCAGATACCAGGCTTGAACACAATGTCATTTTCCTTCATTGGGATCACGGAGGACAATCACCTCTATAGGCTTTCCAGGTCCATGTTCTTTTTCAAAATAAACTAACATTTTCTCACTCACTCTTCTTCCTGTCTTCTCAACTCCCCCCGTGCAAAACCCTTTGCATTAGGAAGCTGTGTGCTGATTTGAACAAAGTGGGATCACTTGGGATTCATCTTATCGAAGGGAAGAGTTGTCCTAGTGCCCTGAGGCTAGCTGTTCCGTTCAGAGACAGTTAACAGTCAGTGGTGCTGTTTCAAGGTACAAACAATTCCCTGGGAACTGGAGGAGAACTAGATAGAGGTCAGTGTATGCTCACAGTGGAGCGAGATACATGCGAGCCTGGCTGTATGTAAAGACAAACCAGAGGAGCTTGAAACTCTTTATTATTATTACCAAATAAAATACGCTGGATGAATAGCACGGAAACTTCACAAGACACACAGTTCAAAGATTCAGATACGACTAACTACTGTGCATGTTCTGCCATACAGCCGTTCTGATCACTTTTCCACACATGTGACACAGGCAAGACTTTAAGACACGTATTTAATGGATGATGGTCTCATCACCTTAACAGAGAAAAATGATTAATCCATCAATGGGAGATCAGGAGACACAGAAGTTTTTGCTCTTTCCAGTTCCTAGAGATAGGATGGAAGCATAAGTCTGCATTCTTGAACGAACTTCCGTTAAACACAGCAACATGGAAAATGTTTTCTGCTGTTCCCTTAAGACCTAGAAAAAGACATGGAGGAGGAGACTATGTGAGACCAGAGGATGAAATGACCCAGATTTTTTTTTTCATGTACCATAGGTCAGACTAGCTTCATTCTTCTAAGGCCTCAATGATACTGTCCCAGGCATTAATTTAAAGCCTCAAGCCACCTTGAGTCATTCAATAGAACCAAAAATCTAAGCAGGGGGCAGAGGAGACTAGTAATTTTTTAAAAAAGAAACGCAACTGGAGAAAATAAGACGTGTTCGGTTCCACTAGAAACCTGACCCCACTTTCCCAGACTAACCAAGCCTTGTTCCTGTAGGGTGAATAATATCGCTGTAACTCATCAGGAGAGTCTACGTTCTAATTTGAAAAGTAGTTCCTATGTTAATCTTTAATGGCCTGTCTTCTGGACCAACAGAAAGAGTTACAGAAGAAGTCATTTGCAGTGGCATAATTAAGGCCCGGGAGAAGCAGATGTGGCGCTGCTGTTCTCCTTTTCAGCCAATGGCTGGCCAGCACCAAGATCCCCCATTTGATCAGTGCATCTAGCCCTAGGGGCTTCATGGTCTGCAAGCCACAACCTACTAATAAGCACCCTCCAGCCTGTTTGCTAAACAGATCTGTCCTGGCAGGCACCCAAAGACGGCAGCCCTTGAAACTTGGAGTGCTTTCCCTTGCGTGGGCTATTGTGTGGCAAGCAAGAGAATAAACTGTCCCTCGTAGAGGCGGCGCAATTACAGATCAGTTAGTTATACAGCTGTGGCTCAAAAGACTGCTTACCTCAACCAAATCGAGGCCTAATTTATTTTTGTATTGTCTTTGCTGAAAACCAAACAAACAGCTCTGCCTAGCCCGTGTATACAGTACAGAGAATGGCTCTTTCCCTTATAAACAAGATGGCAACTCTTGGCTCAAAGAAATCGGCCTCAGTAGCTGTCGGTTTTGTTTTTATGGTCTGAATGAAGCGTTTGCTTGTTGTAGCTTCGTTAGATTGTTTAAGGAAACATGGGAGAGTGCTGTCTTTGGTAGAAATTTCGGTGTGGTGAAAGCTGTGGGGTCTGTACAGTCCTGTTGTGTGCTGTGGAGAGCGGATGCGAGGCTGTCACTTTAGAGCACAAAAATGTAAACAAACAAAAGAGGAACATCTCTTTGTGTGAAGCACGGTAAAGTGGCTTTGATTTATGGACATGGATCTTCTAACAACTATGACGTATGGAGGAAAATGTCCTTTAGGAAGCAATTAAAAGAAAAAATCCAGGCTGTGGGAATGTTAGCATTGGATTAGAAAATCTACCTGGAGCAGTGCAATAGCACAACACAGAAATACGTTTTTATTCACTCTGTAACTAGTGTCTGTCACACTGTGGGAGCCCCAACTCTGCAGCACGGCCATTACGTGACAACTTACACCCGTGAGAAAAGATGAGGGCCAAGAGTGACCCAGTTGAGGAAAATCTAGAGGAGTTTGGAAAAGGCCTTCACAGATAAGAGTAGATGAGAAAACTGTAATTCTACTTCAGCTGAGAGGGACTCTAGAGCAGGCAGCTTACCTCACCAGAGTTCAAACTGCTCCAGTAAGATGGAGTGACCTCTTCCGCTGTCTCAGGATCGGGGTGGCAGGGGAGAGAAACTCTCAGAGCATCGGTCCCTGGAAGTTTGCAAACACCTATAAATATAAACTGCTATTGTCATGAAACAGAGATCGACCTGGTGGACCACAAGGCACAGGTTTCCAGGGTTGTGAACCACTGTACAGGGTTCCTCCAGAGCAACTTTGCATTGCACTAACCAGCTTGACTTAGGGATTTTGGAGGGTGGTTTGGAACATATAAAGAATTTTACATCCTGTCATCTCACTTTTGGGTACTTCCTCCCCTCCCCACCCACCCCCACCTGCACCCCACGCTACCACCACTACCCTTTCCCAAACCAGAACCTTATAGACAGACCTGTAGCAAAGAAAGATAAGCAGTAGATGGTCAAAGCCAGCACCTGTAGCCTCCTCTGGGGCTACACTCAGAAGGATGTAAACATGAGGGAAGAGCTTTAAAACTATGGACTCAAAGGATGGCTCACTCACTGGGTAAGAGTTTGTGCTGTTCTTACAGAGAACTGGAGTTCAGTTCCTAGCACCCAAGTTAGGAGGCTCACCACCCCCTGTAACTTCAGACCCAGGGGATGGAACTTGCTGCTCTGGCCCCCAGGGGTACCTGCACTTGCATGCACAGACACACATTCATATATATATATATATATATATATAAAGATATAAAGATATATATGTGTGTGTGTGTGCAATTAAATACATATATACACATATACACATACATTTATACATACATGTATATGTAATTAAAACAAAATGAAACCACTGAAGCTGTACTAATAAGGGAGGTTACCCCAGTTCCCAAGAGCCCCAGGAAAGCTCAGCCTGAGAGAGACCCGGAACTGAGTGGCATAGGAGGTCATGTTCCTGCTGTGGACTGTTTGTGGTAGCTTCCAACTTACAGTCAAGGCACATTGTGGGTTTTGTTGTTGTGTTTTGATTTTTTTCCAGAGCCCTGTTCTTTGTTTTTCCTCCAAAACTATGTAGCTATCTGAAATAAAGAGGCAGTCAGATGTTCTGTTAGTTAGCTCTAAACTCGTGAGGTACCCGATCTGATATGCCTAAGTCTGTATCAAATAGACAGTTTAGTACCTTTCCTGACATCCAGCTCTCCTTACCTCTGTTTTGGGTAGTGCCTGACTCGGTTATTCCGTAACACCACAGAATGAACCACAGACTTAAATAAACCCACTTAAAACATGCACCATTTTTTACTCATGGGTTTTCAAGCTGGTTGCAGTTTGATCAGGCTAGGAACAGGCCGGACTCCGGGCTCTGGAAACTGGGCTACAGCCTGGTGCAGGTCTGCATTGTGTACCTTTCTGTTCTTCAGATCATTGGCTACCCAGGACACGATTGTTTCATAATGAATGGCAAAGACTTAGGGTATTGGCCCAGCATGCATGCTCTTACATTTCCAGCCGCACACCATTGGCCAACACAGGTCACATGGCCCATCCTACATCCGTGTGGCAGAAAAAAAAATACCTTTCATTTCTAGTGGGAAGAACTTCAAAATCAGAGGGCAAAGGATTTGAGTAATTCTAACATAGGGAAATCACGACACATTTTAATGATGGTTCAATTCACCATAGATGATTTACAAAAAGAAACATATTTTATTCTAATATATATTTATTTTGAAGTATATTTTAAATGTTAACTTTTACTTGTACTTTAAAGTCATCTATAATTTAATTAATTATATATAATTAATTATCGGGGACTATGGAGGTCCAGCCCCTCAATAGTTCCCTCCCAGGATCCGGGAAGAATCTACAACCAGCTGATAATTAATCTTTGATGAAAAGAAATGAATCTATGTACACGAAACTCCTTAGTCCATATACTTTATTATTCTGTGTCAGTTACAAGCTTATATTCTGCTCTCATATTTAGCTCATTTCTAGCCTGATTTCTCTCTACACTTGTCTGTGGTCCCCTCTAGGTTCTATCTTAATTCCTTCATCTAGTTCTGCCCCTTCTAGGTTCTCATCCATCTTGTTCCTTCCCATATCATCTCCTTCTCTCTCCTCATCTTGTTCTTCCTCAACTGACTCTTCCTCATCTTCCATCTTGTTCCTCTTGTACTGTCTTCTAGCCCTTCAATCTAGTTCTTCCCCATCTCAGTTTGTTCCTCTCAAGTTCTTACCCATCTAGTTCTTCCATTCTCTCTTCTCTTCTCCGTCCTGTGCCCTGGAAGTCCCGGTATATAAAGGGAGGGTCCAAGCTAAATTGTGTAAAGCTATTACTTAACGTCCACCTCTCCTAGGCGGTGTCTCCTTGTGGAATTTACCGTAAGTCAGGAGACTTGCACGTGGGCTGTTATCATTGTTATCCTAGGAAGTTGGGCGCCCACCTGGGTGGTGTTTCCTGTAGTCCTTGAAAGTGGCTAAGGGAGATAATCTGATTCCAGAGAAAGCCTTTCCTGAGGCTGTTCTCCAAATACCTGGAATGTGTATGTCCAGAGAGTGATCAGTCTACACTGTTAGTCCTTCTTAGGGGAAAGTCAATAGGAAAAACTATGAAGGCACACATGATTTTCATAACAGAATACAGCTGATATATAACAAGCCAAGTAACACCAAAACTCCTTGGGATTTGGCTTCCTCTGGAGGAATTCCCTGATCCCTCCAGGTAGTGACTTTGCAATAACCAGCTTAGTTCCTATGATATATTCTTGCGGCCTGCAACAATTAATTTAAATAATTCAGGTGGCTAGCAAGCATTGAGATGTTCTGGAAATATAAAATGCAGACTAAATTCTGTTGACTTGATGGAAATGTAATACAATAATATAAAGACCCTTTTGATAATCTCTGGATATAAAAATATCAGCATCAAGCTCTTAAGCCAGAATCTGAGCTATGACCTGGGCAGGAAGATTAAACTCTAAAAGATCTCCTCTCTGCATGACTCCTGCTACTCTGTATCATTATTATTCTAGATCCCGTAGATATAGCTGTAAACTAGATCATTAAAATCCACATACTTAGAACTTATAATCTATATATAACGTATAGACAAATAGTATTGCTATAGCTTGAATAGGATCATCCCCCATGGTCTCATATATTGAGTACTTCATCTATACCTAAGGTTATTGTTTTAGGATGCTGTAAAAACATTAGGAGGTAGAGCCTAGTGAGGATGTAGGTCCAAAAAGCATGCCTTTGAAGGTCATGTCTGGACCCTAGTCTGCTGTGGGATGGTCTGTATGTCAAACATGTTGCTTATTGGTCAATGAATAAAACACTGATTGGCCAGTGGTCAGGGCAGGAAGAAGTATAGGCGGGACAAGGAAGAGAGAATTCTGGGAAGTGGAAGGCTGAGGAGACACTGCCAGCCGCCACCATGAAAAACAGCATGTAAAGATGCCGGTAAGCCACATGGCTTGTGGCTTACC
>CABHPR010131408.1:3095-18778 GCA_902168415.1 Peromyscus melanophrys
ACACACACACACACACACACACACACACACACACACACACACACACATTACAGAAGCTTGAAACAACGCCTGGCTTCATCTTGTAGGTGCTCTGAAACTACTAAAGAACACCACAGAGGAAGACAGATATTCGCACAGGCAATGACAAACAGTACATCATATTAGAACACGCCAAACCAAAACCCAAACCTGCTCCAGTAGCCAAGGAAACAATGAAAAGAGTGAAGGATCCAGCTGAGCTACCCCATTGTTGCTGCTGCTGCGGCTGCTGACTCTGTTAATAGTAGAACCAGTTTTCTAAGCATTCATTCTGGTAGGGACCTTCCCGCGACTCTACTGGACCTTTCTGGGCTTCTAGGACTGCCTGACTCAAGACTACAAGGCACTGAGTAACTACCATCAACTGCTGTAGCCATAAAAGGAGACAGCTATTCTGAGACTACTCCAAGCACCCTGTTCTCAGAATATAAGGTGTGATTTGGCATCATTATTAAAGTTCAATATCTATCTGTCTATCTGCCTGCCTATCTATCTATCTATCTATCTATCTATCTATCTATCTATCTATCTATCAATCATCTATCTATCTATCTATCATCTATCTATCTATTTATCTATCTATCTGTATATATTTAGAGAACTGAACTAAAACACATGTCTTGGTGAGATTAAAATTTTTCAAAAACACACAGAAGTAAGATTATATAATGAATCTCCAGGAAACTGTCATATAACTTGAATTAGTACAAACTATGGCCAATCTTGTCTCACAACATTGTTTCCCACTCATCTTCTAGCTCACTTTCACCATTCTACTTGTTGTTTAATGCATCATATAATTTAAGTAATTATTTCATAATATTTCCCCAAAAGATGTTTTTAAAATAAAACATGGGCATAAATCTAATACAACATCTTTAATGAAGGATCAGGAATTTTTTTTTGATAACATGATCTAGTTTATATCCGAAGATCCTCCTATTTTATAAATGCTATAATTTGTTTTCAATATTTAAATTTGTATTGTATTTGAAGAGATTAACTAATATTTATTACAAATTTTTCTATGACCTTAGCATTCATTCATCTTTTTTATACTTTTGATAGAATACAAAACTACTTTGACAAAGATCTCTTGTGGCTGACGTCTTCACATTTCAACTCATATTTCCTGTAATGTGATTACTCACTACTAGGTGGCAGTACATTACTTTCAATTTTGTCCCAATTGATAAACTGAAGAACAAAAGTAAAAATTTCTGTACTCTTTCCTGAAATTCAATTTAATGAGTTTTTTCTTTTGAAAATGTCAATAAAATTGTATTAACTAAACTTTTTACAACTTTTGGTAATAGAATTAACATGCTATCTGACTTTATCTCTGTTTTTATTTTACAAAGAGGTGTAAGTTTCTTGATCCAAAGCATATATTCAAGTACTTGTTTGTGATTACTTGACTGCTATTATGCATTTGGGACTAAAACTACATTGTAGTATGACTCCATATTTCAACAGTATTGGAAATACTTGTCTAGTGAAGACAAAACTGTAAGCACATGCTGTAAGATAATGTACAAAATGACATGTGATAATGCTCTTCTGTCCTGTGTGAGAAATAAAGATATTTAGAGTATGACAATGTCTTTGAAGGATTCTTAGAAGTAGGATGAGCAACACTGATATTGATGGTGGCATGATGGTTCATAACCTGGAAGCAAGAATGAAGGACACCAACGTGAATAAGCAGCAGAAGTAACTTCTCAGCATTCTTTCTAGCTCTCTTAAGAATACACTCTCTGAGATGGAGATATTATTGCACCATCAAAGACTCTCTCCTTTGATGTAGATAATTCTGCATGTATATTAAACTTTCTATCCACATGAAATATATGAGTCGTACAAGCTATTTTCAGTTCCCAACAAAGCTGGGAGGGTAACGTGAAAAATGGAAACTTCTGGGCACTGAGGTTTGTATTGCTGGGTTTTAAGCAATGTGGTTCCTCTTGAGTACTGAGTACTACTCAGACAACACACTTATACCAATGAGGTAACTGAAGAGTCTTTGAGGAATTAATTTCTATCAAGTGATAGGTAACTGATTGAACTCCTCTATAACTTAGCAGGAGCGTTAAAAAGGACTTAATTTTTTTTCTTGTAGAAGAAAAAATAAGAATAGTTTCTTTATGGGGTATAATAATAACTGCTATGCTCTTGTGTTGTTTGCTTAGACTAACTTTTCTCTCCATCAAGTGCACAATTTTCATGTTGGAGATAACAGGTGTGAAACAAAGATTAACATAGATGAAGAGAAAATGGCACAGCAGAACTAGATACATAGATTCAGACTGGAAAATGAAAAGAATTATCTGTCAGGACAGTAGGAGAACGGGTACTGGGAAAAGAGATGGTAATTTCTAAAAAGTTGTCTGGAGAACAAGGACTCAATATTGAAAGTTAGACATGTGTCAGTTTATTCCTCAGACAAGTGTGCAAGGTAATCTCTGTGGCCATCATGTGTCATCATAGAGAAGACAAAGCTGTAACCAGAGAAGGGATGAGGAGAAGCCCTGCTTTCTGTTCCTTCTGACTGCTCTTGGACAGGCAGGCAGTGGGTCTACTATGCTGGACACACTGGTAACGAGGACTCTTCTTGTCCTTTATCACACTTCAGGCTTGAGAGAAAGAGCAAGTGAGCAGAAGAAACATAAAATATTTGGGTAGAAAGAATACTGTCTTTATGTGGAAGCTGTTCTCAAAAGGCATTTAGGAAGTTGTCTGGCCAAAGTGTAAAGATGTTGGGGACTTGAGAACAATCGTGTTTCTCTTCTCAAAGGAAGAAGTGAGGATCCAGTTGGAGTTCAGAGTGGAAGCAACTTCTATCACAAGGACAGGAGAAGAGAGCCCAGTTCTAACTGTCTCAGTGTCTGGATGGAAAAAGGTAAGTTTGGATTCATTTTAGGAGTCATGCTTGCTGCACACAGAATACAACTAAAGTAAATTTTTTTCAAACATGCAATCACTGATTGCTGTAAAGAGAAAGAACCTTTTGATCACTCTTAGAAATGCTGATCAATTCATGGTAAATATGTCTACAAAGCAAACCTGTAGGTGAGCTAGATACCTCTGGTAGTATGTGATGTTATCAAGCTGTATCTACACTGAACTTGGCTGTGTTCCACTGAGCCTGAGGCTGGCTATCCATGTTGTTGATGCTCAAAACTTAGTAACAAGGGGCCTCTCAAGTGCACCAGTCCTCTTGCTGAGGATGTTCAAAGCATAATTGTAGATGTAATTCTAAACAGTCTTATTAAATAAGAAACACAGAGCCAAATAAAGAGTTGAAAACCCAGAGATCAAGGAGTAGCCAATAGCTAAAACCACCTTATCTTACCACTTGCTGCTGTCCTTCCCCTGAGAGAGAGACCTTCTTCCTGTGTCTTGTCTTTTTATTGCCTTTCTGTTCTGCCTTCTCATTGGCTGTAAACCCAACCACATGACTTCCTCATCACTGCCTGTCTATACAGACCTCCAGGTCTCTATGGTTCGTGCTGAGATTAAAGGTTTGGGTCACCGTTTGGCTGTGTCCTTGAACACACAGAGATTCTGCCTGCCTTGTGATTGGATTAAGGGCGTGTGCCACCACAAGCAGACTTCTGCTAAATGGCTTGCTCTTAGCTCTGATCCCCAGGCAACTTTATTAACATACAAATAAAATCACATTTCAGCACAAATAAAATATCACCATACATAATTATTACACTATGGTGCCTTGACCAACTTTACTCAAAGAAAATATTACCTTATCATTTACTTATCAGATCAAGCAACCACAATGCACAACAATGCAGATGGCAACGTGGGCATCACCATTCGTGGCCTTTCCTAAAGATCACGACAAAATGCCAAGCATTGTCTTCTCACTTGCTTTCTTCCTCCACTCCCACCTGCTCACACCCTGTCTTTTTGACATCTTCAGGTGTCTCACATCTTTCATAGCTTCATTCAGTCTTCCATCTTTTCTAACACACCAAGGGGCTCACCAAGTTAATATAACTCATTAGCAACTGGTGAGGTATAAACCCATCCAACTGGGCCTTGGAAATTATGTTATTAACCACTGTGACTGTAAAACACTGGTTCTCAAGGTGTCCCCCAAGCCACCAGCAGCAATGTTCTATGGAAACTAGGGAGCACTGCCGATCTCAGATGCTTCCTGACCCCCTGAACCAGAGCACTCATGTTGGGAGCAGCAACCTGACTTCACACACATGTTCCAAGACACAGAGTCCATCATCCGTTCAAATATGAGAAACTTTTCTTCAGAGAAAAGTGGCAACATTGTCAGGATCTTCACAGTTTTTATCTGGCAGTAAACCATTGTACATAGTCATACATATCCAAGTTTTTCTTCATCCTAGCAACTTTCAACCAATCCTAATTACAGTTTGTTACAATTAAAGTAAGAAATATTGCTTTGGTTTAAGAGGCAAAGAGAATATTTCAGGTTTTAACTGGTGTCCCAAGCAAAGGAAGTTGTTCCAAAAATTATTTTTCTCCTCAAAGCAAATACCCAAATTTTCACTTTAGGTCTCCAATTCACTTCCTGCTACTGGACCCAGACAACAGTCCCAGTCAGGAATCGGGTCAGGTCCTATAGGGAGTTTTTCCTTCTGAGATTTTCATTCAGCAACCTCCCCCATGTTTTCTCTATGGAGGTGAGTTTCATACTTCAGAAGCTTGAAAAATACATCTTCATTTTGCTAAAGACAAAACAGAAACAGAGATCCCAGTTTGTTCTTGTTTGCTTATGCAAGCTGGCTCAAATGGTGCCTAATCCTCTCTCCCATCTATCCACTTCATGTTGAAGGCCGATGAGACTTTACCCTTTATGCAGCAGAACTATGGCATCACCCTTAATGTTCAGTATTATCATGCCATTGGCATTTTGCTAATGAAACTCTTTTAAAAAGTTAAGTGCATCAAATAATCACTTTTTTTTTTTAAATCTGTCAGGTCTTGGACTCAATTCAGATGTTTTCCCCTATCTCAACCAGAAGATGCCCAATTACCTAGAAAGACAGACATGACTTACCAAATGAATATTTAAACCTTGCTCTAATTTCTAAAATAAAACTGGTACTGCAGGGAAATTAGTAGTTATTAGCAGAAATCACAATATTTTAAATCCACAGTTCATGGACGAGTGATATCCTATCCTCCCAAGATGAAATGATTGTCCTTCATGTCCTGGGTAGGACCTGGGAGGAAATGGGCAGGAGAGAGGGCACAGAAATCAAGAGTCCACTGGAATTATGGCAAGGAAACAAGACGGTCCCCTGCTCACTCCTTCTTCTTCAGGCAGATCATTCTCCTGAATACGTCTTTGAACTTAGAATTACTCAAGATGATTATGACTGAATGGCCGGCTGGATATGCTGCCATGACTTCCTTCACCACAAAGAACTGATGACTTCTGTATGGAATTCTAAATGTCATATTTGCCATGAAGGCAGCAAAGTAAGAAACAAAGAAGCAAAAGAATGTTACGACAGTTTTTAATGCATTTATGTGGGCCTCTGTTCTGGCATTTGACAGCTTCTGAGATCCACCTTGCATCCGGTATGTGTGCTGGTAAAGAGAAATGAATAACAGACAGGTACACTTCACAAAAACCATGAAGGGAAGTAGTAAGGTGAGGTTAACGAGGAGCAAGTCGTTATTTTTCATCACCTTGACATCACTGATGTTTAGCTCTGTGTATCTCAGGACATACCCATCTTCAATCAAAGGGAAACCTACCTCGATACTCACAGTTGCGGTGCCCAAAGAGGCCATCAAGCTGCCCAGGAGCAGCCAAAATATGAGCTTTGAAATCCTGAATTTCAGCCAAAGAAACCAGGGCTTAGTGAAGCCTGAAATCTTGAGGCAGTAAAAGACAGAAAGACAGGTGGCAAACCAGAGGCCAATCGAGCTGAAGAACATCCAAATGAACATCATCTTTGAACCATAAATATTTTCCTCATATGCAAATGGGAAGAACACAGAGAAGAAACTCTGTGTCATCAGCATCATCTGCAGCCCGAGTCTGGACAGCCCCGTGCATATCAAGAGGATCTGCAGTATCAGCAGTTTTCTGCTCTTGGCCAAGTCATAGAAGTTCACAATGATAAGGAATCCATTCACTGTTGTCCCTAGGAGGAACTCTGCTGTCATGATGACCATGTGAAGAATAGCTAGGAAAGGGAAAGTCATGATGAAATTCAACGTTTCTCTGGATGACCTCAGACTCTTCCTCCTGAGGGTCTTGCACAAAGGAATCTAGAGTCCTGAGAAATCTGGCTGGCTGCTGGCTCCTGGAAAGTAGGAGAGGCTTTTGCATGTTTTACTATAAGGAAGAAAATTAGATGACTTTTTGAATGAGGTGCTCATCATGTGGAACTAAGAATGCAAATCCAAACATTTGAATGATGGTTGATTCTTCCAATTATATTCTCGGAAAGTAACTGCCATGTCTGAACTACTCTGTTTTCTAATTTTGTCTTGTAAAAAAAAATCTGATTGTGCAGATGTTTCATTTCAACCACTGCCATTATGTTTTTGTCTTTCATTTTTTCCTAGTGTCAAAGACAACAGCTCTAGGATACATGCTTATTTCTCTTTATTGTAGCATTTATCCAATCTCAGATGTCGCTTGTCCCAGGATATATGGCTCTTTATCCAGTACACTTTTGACTCAGACTATTTCTGGAAAACTTTAATAAATTTTCTTCTCTTTATTCATGGATAGGACAGAGGAAGGACAGGGCGGGGGAAGATAACACTGAAGACGTTCAAAAAAGCCATATGGAGACCTACTAGTTTATAAGCTTTCAAATATAGGTGCTTATGTGTGTGCATATGCATGCATGTACACACATGTATGTATACATATTGCTGAGTTTAAATGGAGTTAACCCTACCCAGGGATAATGTTTCTCACAGAAGCCATAGGTTACAAAATAAAAAGCACCAGTTTCAGGTGTGGGTAACTTCCCTTGAGTTGTTTATCAGACAGACCACAGAAATCCACCAAACAATGCACGTTACTGCTATTGCTTTTTGTTGCCCATCAGAATTGAGGGTAAGAGCCTATTGCTGAAGAAAGCACAAACTTTAGTCACAGGATTTGGAGAGATCAAGCTGGTGCTGATCTGGAAACTTTGTGTATGCTGGCTAGCTTTTATAGTATTGGAAGCTGCTATGCAGGCTACTGGGGGAGAAGAGTCATTATTGGTCTACCTCAGTTGTGAACCCCGTAAACTACAATAAGCACTGGCCTGGCAAGACATGCCCATACGTGCAAAAATGTCTTGCATGCCATAAGAGTAATCAATCACTTCCTGTTGAAATTTAAGGTGCACTCCACAGAAGGGAACTTAGTATAAATCTGACCAAGAACCTGGGACTAGGGAGCTCATAAGCTCTAAGAGTGAATCTACTACCATTATTTTGTTAAATGGACATAGCATCAAACTGCTTTTGAAATATACACTTTACTTCAATACCCACAGATTTGTGCAGCTTTCAGTCTTCATCAGAGAAGCTTTTGTGTGTGTGTGCATTGGACTGTAGTTAAAACACAGACACACAACTGGTCAAAGTGCTGTGATCAAGTGTCTGTGGAGTGCTCATCCATAAATTGGACCTTCCCACTGGATATATTACATTCCCTTCCCACTTTCTAGGCTTGAGTAATAGAGGGGGCAGAATGATTATGAGAGCCAGTCAGGGAGTGTCAGTGTCTTCTGGATGTGACAAGACAATTGTGCTCATGAACTCAGGGCAGCTTGGCCACTTCTGGGTACCAATACAAGAGTTGCCCAAGATTAAGCCAGTCAACATTGCAGCATGGAGGTAGGTGGAGCACATGCAACCCTCCTCTGGCTGAAGAGCTCTTGAGAGTTGATGGTAACTAGGGGAGAGAGAATCAGGTTTCTTTAGGTCTATGGTCCCTGGTAAGTTGACCAGACTAGCCCCACACTCATGCATATGGACTCAGTAGATTATGGAAACACAAAGAAAGGCATGAAGTTAGGAAATGTAATGGAGATTCTCAGAAGAGCTCAGGGGACGGGAGGTGAATGTGACAGAAATATATTATTTACATGTATCAAAGTCTCAAAGAATACATTTAAAATATTATATTAAAACAACAAAATAAAACAAAAAGTTCCCAACTTTCGCTTAGGAGAATTGCTGCATTAGACTTCATTAGCAATTTCTGGGACATAGTGCTTTAAAAACAAAAGCCACACCTTTCCCTAAAACATACCATGTTTTCACTGCCTTTGTGTTGGTAGAATGTTGACTTTGGAAACACAGTAACAGGTGATCCTGCCATACAAATAGAAGGTTCAGAAATGTTTAACAACCAGCAGAGATCATAATCACTGTGTTAAAATAAGCTCCCTCTCTGGGTCAAGAAGAGGTGTGCATATACCCTGTTCAACTCATACCAGATGCAAAATGTATAAACGATTACTATATAAGATGTTATGAATCCTGGATACGTCACAGCAGACGTGACAAATGTTAGTTGCTATAAACATTAAATATCTATCTTTGTAATGTACTTTATCATATATGTATGTATATGTACACACATATATTGTAAAAAATATTCTATGAAAAGAATAATATATGTTAATATATAATATATAAGATGTAATTATATATTGATATAGAACATATTATATATTAGTACAGTATTATTTATTATTATGATATATTAATATATTATTTATACAATATTATTATATAAACACATCCCATGAAGAAATAATTTCTACAGGAAGTTAGGAAGAGAAATATGTAAGAACACTAAAAAAACAAAAGGCAAACAAGTGGATTTGCCATCCACTGTTCCTGCTGATTATGGTTTCAGAAAATCAGAGTCTTCTACAAAATGTCACCTACTACCTCTTGAAGCAAATGTCACTACTCTGCACAGTATTCTTCTGCAAGAGCTAGAACCCTGTTAGTGTTCTACACTTCACAGATCACCAACATGTTGAAGATTGAGTCCATCTCTGTTTCTTCAAAAATCCTGCTTTTGTGAACCAAATTATGAGCCAGGCTTTCATTCTTCCTGGCTTTTTGTCTTGGTGATTTTGTTTATAAACGACAACTTTGATATTTGCCTCCTGGAAACACTGCCACTTATAGGGCAGGTAATAAACTTTAGCAGGATTCTAATCTCCTGGTGAGTAGCATAACCAGAGATGAAGGGAGGAAAGTTTGATAGTTTACAGCTTAGCCTAAGTTAAGACTAAGCCATAAACATTATGTTTGAATGCTTATAGACCTATACAGAATTCTTACTTAAAATAAAAATTCAATTTCCGTCATTAGTTTTTCAAATTTGTTTTAATAAATGATCTTACTGAGCCAATGAGAGGCAGAAGTTTGTATATAAGTAAGCATGCAGATGATAGGCACACGACATGTTATAAATTATGTAATGCTGGACTAAAATCTTGGAATATATATTAACTCTAGGATATTTTATATTAAATCATGACATATTCAATGTGATTTAACTATACTATTTGACCATTCAACTATAATGAAAAATTCATCATATGCTTCTATGTAATTTATATTTTAGTGCAGCAATGGAAATCTTTTTATGTCAAATATCTTTACTATAATAACCAGTGTTTGAGTATACAGCAATCTACCTATTTTCTTCCTTGTTCTCTAGTTGTCTGGTTCTATTGTCTTCTCTAAATTATTCTGGGACGTTAGGATTAAAAAAGGATGGAGAAATACATAGACATTCTTGTTAACAAAATCATTAACATTGAAATAAATGTATTTTTTTCTGATGATCTTTGTGAACCTGCATTTTTATGCCTACCTCAGAATGAATATGATTTTTTGAAGCTTCTTTAAATGCTACTTCTTAAACAAATACATAATCTATCAGCTAGAATTTATCTCCATTAAGTACTGAAGTGCTTTGAAATGTCTTTGCTGTGTTAGTTTCAACCCACCTTGCCTTTGTCACATTGACACTGGTGTGGCTGGCTGCTTTCACGGACTGGGACTGATGATTCTGCTCTGCGATTTGAATTTACAGAACTTATTTCATTGTGAAATCCTGGATTCTGGCTCTCATTTGCCTCTTTAAATACACTATTTAATTGGAGAGAATGGTTGACTTTTGCAAGAACTGCTCTAAAAGTATAATTGACATTAAGCTCCAATTAGTTTGTATTTGCATTTGTGATTTTCCTGTCATATGTCTACTGGTTTGCATTTACCCAGTCCAACCCCATCTTGGAAATGGAGGTTTAGTGAAGAGCTTGCTCAGCCAGAGAGAAGGTTCACTGTGACTGAGACAGTCTTACCATGAACAACTCATTGGCACTTTCTGAGTTTAGAGGAAGGCAGTGATGAAATGAAGTGCTATTCAAATTAAGAAATGCCTAACATATTTAATGTGACAGATCTCTTTTATGAGGACACTGGATATTTATAGCTAAATTTGCTTTTCTAGTCTCAATAAACATAATTTCTTATAAATATTCACAAGGTTCTTAAGAATTGGTATACCCCTAGTGAAATTGTTTGAGCAGAGTCTTCTGATTCTAAGGTGAGGGACACAAATTAATTGGGAGATAAAAATGGAGTGCTCGTAACATGGCTCAATGAGTAAAGGGGCTTGCCATAAATCCTGATGACCTGAGTTCAATTCCCAGAAGCCACATTGGGGGAAGAGAACATTGAATTTAAAAAGTTGCTCACTGATTTCCACCCAAGCACACAGGCATTTACACATGATAGATGATAGATAGATAGATAGATAGATAGATAGATAGATAGATAGATAGATAGAAATAGAGAGATAGATATTAGGCTATATATATATATATATATATATATATATATATATATATATATATATATACATAGATGGATGTAAGAAACAATTACAACAAAAATTGAAATACTTTGCCGGGCGTTGGTGGCACTTGGGAGGCAGAGGCAGGCGGATCTCTGTGAGTTCGAGGCCAACCTGGGCTACCAAGTGAGCTCCAGGAAAGGCGCAAAGCTACACAGAGAAACCCTGTCTCGAAAAACCAAAAAAAAAAAATTTGAAATACTTTATTGATATTATTTCTAGGCATTTCTTAGGCACAGAATAAGTTGGTTTGATTCTTGCTTATTATAATTGCACATGTGTTTGTATTTTTAAACAAAGCACATTGATTATGCCAGGTGTATTACAGACCAGAAAAAGACTGAAGTTATGTCCATTCTTAAAGATGAAAATATTTTTGTTGATAATTCATTTCCTACTTTGGGTTTACCATCAAAGTTTTGCAAAAAGAATTGGGCTTTTTGACAAAACTCCATCTATTAGAGTAGTTTAATTCTGTAAAAGTACTCAAACTGTTTTTTTGTAGTTGTTGTTATTGTTTTTTGTTTGATTTTTGATTCTGTAAGACCGGATGCAAAATTTCACCTGAATTTTTTGTGTTATCATGTAGGTCTGGGGAGTGAAAGGAGGTATAACCAGGCTCCAAGGAGACCTCTGACCCACATGTTGGCAGCAGTTCACATACTGTTTTCTTGCTGCAACTGTGTGGAGAAACTGCTCCAAATTCTTTTGATATATATGTCTCTTTTGTGTTCAGTGTAAGTTTTTTTATTATGATTTTATTGAAAAATTCCAATAGGTTGTATAGATTTTGAGCAAAGAGAGGACATGAGTTTCCCCCCTGAGTTTGTGGAATAGCAGAAAGTGCTGGATGTGTGACAGAGAATCCAAGCAAGGTGATCCCTCAGAATTCCACCTAAATCTTAATTCATATTCATGGATATTTGGATTTGATAATAGATCATCACTTAACTTACCACAATAGCCAAGTGGTTATTGTTTTCCACAAATGTATTCTGCTTTTCTACACAGGCACTATCACTTTACTGTTTCTAGAAAACTGTGCAACTGACCTGTACTAAGGAATTGGTGAAGAGACAGGGGCTTGAAGATGGGATAAGGAAGGACTTGAATGTAGGTGGTGGCTTGTAGCTGACAAATCTTTCCTTCTAAGAAAATAACTTTGGGAGAACCAGGAAAATAATTATGAATGTCTTTTACCCAACAGATTACTATGCTGTTGACTAAAATGTCACAGTACATTCTTAATAAAATACTTTCTTAGGAAAAACCCACTTAAAGTCAATTGATAATCACAGTACGTTTACTGTAATTGATTTCCCCCTTTGTGCGGAAATAGGAAGAAATTACATTTCCTACAGGGATAAGTCTATGAAGTGTTCAAACTAGGATTTTGACCTTGGGTTGTTAGCACATGCAGCAGTTCATCAATGCCGTGGGACTAATATGATGAACAGAAGTCAACCCCAGGCGCAATTTAACAAATATTAGTCATTTAATACATCTGTGAGGAATAAGGCACAAGTAAATTCACATGAAAGTGTAAGTGCTGTATATGAGCACTACAGAGTGCTCCTAGGAGAAAGGATTCACATTCAGTCACTGTTTGCCCCCTTTAGAGAGCAACTCCATAAAGAACTCTAAAGGGCACTTGAGTTATTCCAGATTATATAGGTAAAGACTGATAGAATTTCAAAAGTTCTCTTTTCTGGACTTTCATGCCCTCCCAGGTAAAACAAATGTATATGACAAACCAAGAAAATCTACACTTCAGATTTTGTCACAAGAGAGACTGATGTTCCACCAAAGCCCTGAAGTAACTGGTCTACCTCACAGGAGCTTTGTCTTGTCTAGGAGAAATCTAGAGTAGGATTTTATGACACAGTGCTTGCTATTCAGAACGTTATACTAACGAAGACTCAGCATGCATCCTATTACACCACCAACCTGAAATAGAATGTAGCCCTTCTCCAGAAGGATAACAGCCTACAGCATCATGCATAGACTCGGGAAAACAAGCTGCAAGCAGACAATATGGTGATATATTTGTCTTAGTTTACTTTCTATTGCTGTGATAAAACACTGACCAAAAGTAACTTGGGAAGGACAGGGTTTATTTTATCTTACACTTCAAGGTAATAGCCCATCACTGAGGGAAGTCAGGGAAAGACTCAAGTCAGAAACCGGAGGAAGGAATGAAAACAGAGGCTATGGAGGAATGCTGCTCACTTACTTGCTCCCATGGCTTCCTCAGCTTGATCTCTTATACAACCCAGGACCACTTGACCCGGGGTAGCACTTCTAATAGTGGCCTGGACCTCTCATATCACTGAATCAAGAATGTGCCTATAGACTTGTCTATGGGCCAATCTAATAGAGGAAAATTTTCAATTGAAGTTCCTTCTTCCAAGATAACCATGGCTTGTAGTTGACAAAACACCTAATAAGGATAAACATAATAGCCTAAATGTATATCCCTAAACTGAGACCTACTGTAATAGAGAAAGTAAAAACAAATTTTTGGTGTCAGATAATGTAAGTTAAGAACACTAATCTATGCTCTGTCTTCAGACAGCATTATGACAGGCAACCTATCATTTCCTCTGTTACAGCTTAAAAGGAATTCAAACTTTTTGCTGATTTAATACATAGTTGATCTGTTTAATGATACCTATATTTTCTCTTTCAAATGATGTAACTTATTTTGTTATTCTGATATTCACATTGTATATAATTTTGCATGCATAATTTTATATTACTTAAAATATTGTATTAATTTATATGTATGTATGTGTGACTGTGTGACTTTATGTATACCACATGAATATGAGTGCTTGCAGCAGCCAGAGAGAGTTGGATGCCATGGAACTGGAATTATAGGAGGTTGTGAACCATCTCCTGTGGGTACTCTGAACCAGACTTGGGTCTTCTGCCAGAGCAGTAAGTGCTCCAAACTCTACTGAGCCATCTCTTCAGCCATTATATTATTTTTTGTAAGGCAGACTCAAATAATATAACTGTTGATAGAGTTTAGCTATCATATTATTTTCCATTAAATGAAAATCAGAGTACTTGTGTATTTATTCATAACTATTTTCTATTTCATTATTTTCCAGGTTTGAAATTTTATGTGAAGCTTTATAATACATTTTGAGTGTCAGTAGACAAATACACATACTTTTTAAACATTTAAGGCATCTTTACAATTGCAGTACATCATTAAGATATACATTTAAATTAATTATTTTCTTGTTCTTTCATAATTATTATCAGGGTATAATTTTAACTGTTATTAGTAGTAACTGTGTCATAATATAATCTAAGCCAGTTGGGCAACAAAAACTATCAATAATTCTTAAATCTCAAGATAAGCTAAACAATATTTTTACAGAGGTGAAGTAGTGTACTGTGGTTTTCAGGGTCATGCATCTAATCTTCGTTTTGTTATAGAGGTAGTTTGTGTATGCACAAGGATGCATATTTACATGGGGGTGGGTTGCAGTTCCTGCCATGCCTACTTACATATTGACTCATAGTCTGTAGGTAAATGTAGGTTTGCTCTATGTAAATAAATGAGATGATGAGTCTTTTTACTAATCCATATTTACATGTATTTTCTGGATTTTATTGGTAACAGCAAACCTAGTCAATAGACATAGTCCTTTGTAGAAATGTACAGTGAGACTTTAAATATACCATATAAGCAGGAAGAAACATTTACACAGGTGAGTTACTCATTGCTATTCTTGGCCTTTATGATAGAAATGTAACATAAAGTGATAAGTCTGATAAAATACTGAGGTAGTCTCTGGTATAGAGAGAAATAAATTCCTCAAGTTGTGTGAAGACATTAAGTGAGAAGACTTTAGCCAAGTCCAAGAAGGGTTGGTGACTTTGGAGAGGGAGGTGTAGCATTTAGCAAAACAAAACACAATTCTCAAGGCCAAGATGGATCTACCAAGACTGTGCTTGCTTGGTGTTGGATGCCTTTTGTTACCACTAAGAATGTTCTCCCCAGTCCATGCAAGGAGCCCTGGAAATGTGGTGGATGCCTTTGCAATATTTGCCCTTGTAATGTTTTTGTTTGGTTTTTTTTGTTTGTTTGCTTTCCAAATGTAACAGGTTTATGTGAAATAAATTAAGACGTGTCTCTTCATTTTGTCATTCTTGTACTTTGCTGTGAGAAAGTTAGTGTGGGCTCTAGAGTTACCAAAGGCATTTTCTAGAATTTTGATTGAGGTAGAAGGAAGAGGAGTTAGGAGAATTTGAGATTCTGTCAGGTCCTATATATGCATGTAGTTCAGAGTCCATCATGGGTACTTCTATTATCTCAAGGTCTTCGTATAGGAATAATATTCTGCCACCATCATTTTATGTCCTAAGAATGTGAGCACCTGAGTCTGGGGGTTATCTACTCTAGAAATGTGTCCAGCAGCATCAGACTGTAAAGTGCATGTGTAATGAGGAAAACACGATCATGCAATAGGAATACTGAAATGCTTCTCTGGGGACCTGTCTACCACCCTCTAGAGGTCTTCATCAGATTCATTTTCTCTGCCAGTTAAAGAATTAAAAGACAAGAAAAAAGATTGAATGCAACGGGTAGCAGCAGGGAATATGTCAATAGATAGCAAACAGGAGAAGACAGACTCAGCCAGTAAAGAAAGGCTTTTAAGGGTAAGGGATTGTATACACACACACACACACACACACACACACACACACACACACACACACA
>CABHPR010131408.1:18788-30490 GCA_902168415.1 Peromyscus melanophrys
CACACACACACACACACACACACACACACACACACACACACACACACGGAGCACACACAGAGATCCACAAAGTAGATAGGGCCTCAGGGAGCTGAGGCTCAGCCTCTCCTCCACAACGGTGGGTTGGTGGGTTTTCAAGTCTTTGAGGGAATCTTCCTCCCCTTTTAGAAGTGGTCAGTTTCATGCACTAGGGACAGGTCCCGATCTCACTGCCTGGGGCCCCCCTAAACAGTTCAAGCTGAACAACTGCCTCGCTTATCCAGAGGGCCTAATCCTGTACCGTGGGGGATCCTCAGCTAGTGCATGAGCCGGCTTTTTGGAGCCTAGTGCCTATGGTGAGACACTTTATGCAGCCTTGGTGCAGGGAGGAGGGGCTGGGACCTGCCTCAACTGAATGTACCAGGCTCTGCTGACTCCCCATGGGAGACCTTGCCTTGGAGGAGATGGGAATGGGGAGTGGGTTGGGGGGAAAGGCTGGGTGCTGGGAGAAGGGAGGACAGGGTATATGTGGTTGGTATGTAAAATGAATAGAAATTTTCTTAATTAAAAAAAGAAAGGTTGTGGAGTTCAGTGGTCGGATTGTGGGAATGATCTTAGAGGAACTGGGCAAGGGCACTGTGATCAGAATACATTGCATGAAAAAACATGTTTTTCAAAAATCAAAAATAAATCTAAATAAAATAAATGGAAAAAAAGAGAAGTGGTCAGTTTGAGCAGAGACAGGGAGGCTGATAGGTCCAAAAGTCTGGAATAAAGACATCTCAGTCTGGCCTTGCCCTTGTCAGACTGATCCACAGGCAGGGAGCCCCCATCCCCTCTCCAAGCAGAAGAAAAAGCTTACAAGGCCTTTGTTTTAAGCTGCCGGTCTTTTATCTCAGGTTAGGAAGGTGAGGAAGAAGCCAACTAATCATCTTGGAAGTTCACCTTTTTTTTTTTCCCACATCTAATCATGGACTTTCTCCCAATCTGTCTGCCTACCAAGCGATCTGTCCAACTCCTCATCCCTCATGCCCAAGTCATACTGCTTACAAAGGAAGGGAGTAACCGCCTTAAAGATGACATGACACAAAACAGCTCTCACCTTAAAGGGCATGAGAGAGTTTATTCTGAGGCCGTTTTGAGTGACTATGGCCAGGACTATAGATTTACGGTGCTCCAAATTTCATGTTCCAATGTGGAAGCAGTTTCCTGAAGTTTTTAAAGTTCATAGAACAAAGAAAGTCATAGATCAAGGCAAGTTTAACATACACTGGTGGGTGTATCAGAGAGGTGGTATAGGAAGGTGGGGGAGGCTTTTCTATAGGACTTAGACGCTCTTCGATGATGTTCTTAGCTTCTGGGCTGGTTGGAGTTGGTGGTCTGCTAAGTTCATAGATTTCCAAAGTTTTTTTGTTTTTCCTGTTAGTAACAGGACATCTGTTCTGACACAGAGGTGGGTAAGGAATTGCTGTTGAGGGTGGAGGAGGTGCTTAACTAGCCCAAGATAAGGTAATTAGTTCTGGATCTGTAATATTTCAGTCTCTCCGAAGTACTGAAGTTCTAATCAATCAGTTTCTGAAGACACATCTTCTTTCCAGGAGTTCTTTTTCACAGCACTAACAATTTTCTGTGAGGCCAAAGAGATGTTCCTAAATTATTGTTAATAATAAACATTTCTATCAATTATGCTGGAAGTTTGAATTACCTTACTGTTCAATTTATTGTCACATCAATGGCACTGTTATCAGGGGAGATCGTCAAAAATGGCAGGAAAAAATTCTAAAAGCACTTCAAAGAGTTACTAAAGTGTAACTTTTTGTACATTACAGGACGTGTGACATTTGTTTGCTTTCCTACATGCGCATTGTATTGTGATTTTTCTCATTGCAATGTTTACTTTTGTATCTTTTAAAGTATATGTCATCTTATGTTCTTTTTAATAAAGTTTCCAGGGTACTTACTATATGCTTTAAGTTCTCATGTGAGCTGACTCTGCCCCCTTGAGAAAGTTACAAAGAACGAATCCTGCTGTATTCTCAGGAAGGAACACTGTCCAATGATCTTTCTCTTCAGAATTTCTCACCAAATCTGATGTCATCACTCAGATTAGCCTTCAGAATATATATGTATATATATATATGTATAGTAGATAACATATTATATATAATAGATGAGTATATATGTATGTGTGCGTGTGCGTGTGTGTGTGTGTGTGTGTGTGTGTGTGTGTATTCCTGCATGCCAAGCCACTGAATAACCTAAGTAATTATTGTTCATATTAATATACATGATAAAAAGGAGGAAGTCAACGAAGGGAAACAAACACATCCTTATTTTTTATGAACTGCCCTGCACATTTTACCCTGAGTGTTCTTGTGACAGTCACTTGAATGCTCTCTTATGGAGTCTCTCCCACGCCACTTCTTACTTTTGTCTCTCCTGAATTTCATGGAAATTAGTAAGAAAAGAATGGTATTAAAGACTGAAGGCTGATGACCACATCGAATCATGTCTGTGTCCAGAACAAGCCTCCCATCCCCACCCCACCCCCATCCCCACCCCACCCCCACCCCCACACTAAGGGTAGTTCCTTTACCTCCACTTTCTTTGCTAATTTCCTCTCTTCATTTGCACATTTTTTTTTCTCACTGGGAGGAAATTCTCCTTCACACTAGTGATGTGGGAAGGACAGATCCTCTCACAACCAGTGGTGAGAGTCTCTTGAACAGACAGCCTTCCCTGCCCTTTAGAAAGGACTGGTTCGTAAGATTGCACCTGAGTTCCAGGTAGCTTCAATGGCCTCCACTTTAGAAAGATGGAATTTGTAATAGGAAGGGAACTTGTCTTCCAAATGGAAATTCTGATGAGAGAAAGAATGTGCAGGGCCGAGGGGAAAGCAAGAGGGGCTTAGAGATGAAGAGAACCCAAATGCCTATGGAGAACCTCAACTCAAACTGTGTCGGATACAACCAAATTATTTTGCTCCTGTGTGAGAAGTGAAAAAGCCATTGGCTTGAGCAATTGGCTACATTTGTTTGTTTGTTTGTTTGTTTGTTTGTTTGTTTGTTTGTTTTAACAGTTCTGCCTAGAATACCTTATCAAATGTAATTAATATTTATTAGAAATTATTCAGTAAGTACTTTAAGGAAAGCCATGTGGGATAAGTAACAAATGTTTTAACAACAGTCAGAGGGGAGACATCATCTACTAAAAGAAAAAGATGTTCCCCTAAACAATATTCACCCAATTCAGTTTTTTTGAGTAACCAGCAAACAAAGATTTAGTAACAGAGCAGCCTACAAAGATGAGCTGGAGGGAGGGAGGTGTGGTACGGACACTGAGGAGTCAGACTGTTTAAGATAGACATGCTGCTAGATGTTCCTGGTTTAATCGACTATGTTGCTTTCTTGCTTAGATTATGGAAAAATAGAACCTGTAAGACTGATTTTCACTCAAAGAACAACACCACTCTTCAGTCTGTCAATTTAACCTCTTTGATCAATTTTAATCTGTGTAAAGCAGTTCCCCTAAATTTAGTAGCGTGCTGCCACCTACTGATAAGAGCGCGCCATTACCATTTGTATCCTGCTATCCCAACCTCCAAAAGGGAGCTATGGCTGTCTGGTGAAGGCTCGTGTTTGTTAAATTATAGTGGAGGCGAACTCAATCCAAAGACGATTTTTATCAACATTAAATTAGATAAGTAAAGTTTCGAATTTTAAGAGTTGTTGAATTCCCTCAGAGTTTATAGGTCACTTAGTAAGTATACTTGGAAACAGCTAGTACCATGAAACTGAGACCATGTGTATAGATAAGAACAGAACTCACACTTAAGGATACATAAAGATAAAACAAGAAACTGGGAGGCTGGAGAGATGGTTTAGCCGTTAAGAGCACATACTGCTCTTGCAGAGGACCAGGATTCAGTTGCTAGGACCCATGTTGGGAAGCTCAGAACTGCCCTTTATTCCAGCTCTGGAGGTATCAGATATCGCTGGGCTCTGTGGGCTTCTGCACTCATGCACACATACCCACTCTCACATTCAAATACATAATGAGAAATAATAAAAAATACATTTTTTTTAGAAAAATGAAGTGTGAGTTGAAGCTGGGAATTACACAACCCAAATCATGGGAACCCTGGTGTGTGCTAGGTGGGATACAATAAAGTAAAGGTCTGGATCTGTTAGATTCAGAGGCTTGTAGTTGTTTTTTTTCTTTTTCTTCTTCTTTTCTTTTTTTTTAACTCTTTGGGGGCTTGCCACTCAGTTCCCAAATAAATACAAGGAGACTTATTCTTGCTTATGAATATCCGGCCTTAGCTTAGCTTGTTTCTAGCCAGCTTTTCTAACTTAAATTATCCTGTTTCTCTGTAACTACATTTTGCCGTTGGACTTTTTACTTTTTTTATTCTATATATTTTTCTTTCCTTCTTACTCTATGATTGGCTGTGTGGCTGTGTGGCTGGCCCCTGGCATCCTCCTCTCCTCATTTTTTCACTCCTTGCTCCACCTACCCCCAGCCTAGATTCCTCCTCCTATTTATTCTCTCTGCCCAGAAGCCCCACCCATCCCTCCCCTGCCTAGCTATTGGCTGTTCAGCTCTTTATTAGACCAATCAAATGTTTTAGGCAGGCAAAGTAACACAGCTTTACAGAGTTAAACAAATGCAACATAAAAGAATGCAACCCATCTGTGCATCATTAAACAAATATTCCACAGCATAAATGAATGTAACACATCTTAAACTAATATTCCACAGCACAGAGGCTGATAATATGAATCCAAATCTCAGCAAAGATCAGGAGTAAAGATAACACATTTCTCATTTAGTAAGCAAAATAATGGATAAATCAAGAGAGAATAGTTTGTGCAATAATAAAATATTGTCAAGCACAATGGCATACACTTATAATCCTAGCATTCAGGAGGCCGAGACAGGATGATCTCTAAAGAAAAATTAGCTATCTAGTTAAATATTAGCAGCCTTGACGTTCATTGAGGGTGGTCCCTTTCTTTATAATCAGCAGTTTCTAAAACCAAGAACTGAGACTACAGGACTCTGGTCACCACTGGGCCTTGAAGATACTGCTTTCCACTGTTTTTATTGAAATTGGAACACATCACGAGACAGACTGGAGGAACTTCTCATCACTTGACACCTGTATTAGTCAGGGTTTTCTAGAGTAACAGGACTTAGAGAATAAAACATATATAAAAGGGCTTATTAGAATGGCTTATAGGTTGCAGTCCAGCTAATCCAACAATGGCTTAAGCATTGCTCAGAAGTTGATGCTCTAGGTAACATAGGAAATGTGCTTGTTTATCCTGAAGGCAGCACCTGGCATCTAGGCTGGATCTCTATTTGTCCTTGAAGGGCTCTTGTCCTTGATATCGTGGTCACTTTACAAGCTGTGTTCTTTAGTTTTCCTTAACCCTTCTTTGATGATCTAAAAGTCAGCCTGTATTGTTGTTTACTGGACAAATGATTAATTTTTTGCTTGCTTTTACACATTTTAAAATTTATTTTTCTCTCATATATTATATCCCAGTGCAGTTTCCCTTCCCTCTTCTTCTTCCACCTCTCTTCTCCCCAAAATCCACTCTTCCCCATTTCCTTTCAGAAAAGGACAGGCCTCTCAGGGATATCAACCAAACATGGCATATCATATTGCAATAAAACTAGGCACATCCTCACATGAGGAGACCCAGTAAGAGAAAAAGGATCTCAAAAGAAGGCGTAAGAATCAGAGACAGCCCCGTTCTCTCTGTTAGGTGTCTCACAAGACCACCAAACTACACAACTATCACATATATACAGAGGACCTAGGTCAGACCCACGCAGGCTCCCTGCCTCTTGGTTCAGTCTCTGTGAGCCCCTATGAGCCCTGTTTTCCTGTGGTATCCTTGACCCCTCTGGCTTCTACAAGTCTTCCTCCCCCTCTTCCATGGAATTCCTGGAGCTCCACCTAATATTTAACTGTGGATCTCTGCATCTGTTTCCATCAGTTGCTGGATGAAGCTTCTCTGATGACAATTATGCTAGGCTCCTGTCTACAAGTATAGCACAGTATTTTTAGGAATTATTTCATTGACTTATTTATTTGTTATTTTGCCAGTTGTGTTTGGTTCTATGCTAGGTCTCTGGGTTACCCAGCCTCTGGTTCCTGGTCCTCCAGGCCCTGTCAGGGGTGGGCTTACTCTCTTAAGCTTGCTTGTTTTTCTGCTGGTATTCGGCTACATAAGGTTCTTTGAATTTCCTTATAAGAAACACAGGCTACATCCCACTGCCAAGCAGACTGCAGATAAGTGGGCCTTAATTACTGAGATTATTAGTTTCATTCCCAAGTCAGTATTTTATCATGGTAAATTTTTCATTAGGCAATATTTTGTCTTCATAACCCCTCAAATGTCTATCTATGAAAATTTTGATGCATTGATTAGAATAATTTCTTTTTTGCTATTGTAAAATAAACCACTATCAAATGAACAGGTCAACCACCTTGCTTTTTTAATCGATAACAAGAAAATAGCTTGAAAATATTATGTTAAAACAAAGTATACCCAGGGTTCATCATGTGAAATTCCTAAATAATCAATAAAAATATTATGAAAAAAGTAAAGATTCCTGAGTAAAAAATGTATTAGTCATGAGCATGCACTATTTTGTAGTTATGAAATAAAAGCTAAGATATGAGCCTGGAAGAATGAACAGCATCTTTGAGAAAAAACACTACGCCTGAATATAACATAGCCTCATTTTTTATAAATTCCTAAAATCACAAAGCCACACAAGTCTGTGTTAGTGGGAGTATGTCCCCATATGTGTGCATATTCTACAAATGTGTTTGATGAATGGCAGAGACTATGATGGCATGCACAAGACCTGCACAATTCAAACCAGCCAAAAATCTGAGCATGGAGAAGAGGAAGTGGACAGAAAGTCCCACCCCTAACCCAGAGTCTATTTGCAATTGATACCTCATGGGAGGGGGACAATCAGGTTTCTCCAAAGGAGTTAAACTGGGTATATCAACAACACTCTAGGGCAGGCTTTATGCTCAGGAGTACTTGACTAACACAAAATGAACCTCATGTTTTGTGTGTGCTTTCTTTTGTTATGCTTTGGAGATGTTTTTTGTTTTGTTTTATTCATTTTTTTTCTTTTTGAGAAAGGGAAAAATGTGAAGTTGAGTGTGTAGAGAGGTGGGGACAACTTGTAGCAACTTGTGACAGGAGAAAGAATATGATCAAAATATATTCACGGAAATTTTAAAAATATAATTAAAGAGACGGGGGAGAGTGCATGTTTGTGTAATGCTGCCCTCTGAAAGCCAAGGGTTACCAAACAAAAACTCCAATTCCAGGTACGAAATAACTGTTTTTGGTTGTTGGTCAGGGTGGCCCTAGGGACCTTCCAAACAATACAGACTCTTGCTACTCTTCTTGACTCTTCACCAGAAAAAGCTGATAAGACTCTATTGCTGAAGACATCATATAACTTGGATACAAGTTGTATGTATATATATGTATAAATTGGATACAAGTTAAGCAGGAACTGAACTGGAAGCTTCCTTCCTGCTGACTAGCTTCCATAGTGCTGGAAGGTGCTACTCAGGTTTCTGGAAGAAAAAAGACATCAGTGGTTATATCAATTTGCTATGCAAGATTTTCCTCTTGCTAAAAAAGTGACATGATTGTTATGTTAACAACCAACTGCTCTCTACTTGGGTTTGAGGATTGCTCCCCCCAAAAAATTGTATCTGGTATTGTAAATCCAATCAAAAACCCATGGCCATAGAGGTCTTAGGCTTAGAAGCCTACTCACTACAATTGTTTATCTAAATTTTCATGGTGCCAAACTGCTTTCTAAATATTTATATTTATACTGATAGACAAACATTACCCGAGTTTTAATAAGAGAAGCCTCTTTTTGTAATGAGCAGCATTGAATACAAGATGCATGACTGCTCAAGGTGCTGAGAATAATTGACTACTGAGTGCTCAGAACTAAACAGGACATTTATACCACTCCCTCTAAGGATCATAGAACACTGTAAAAGTAGGGGTAGAATGAATTTAAGAGCTGAAGATGGGGAAAGGACTATGAAATGGTATCTTCTGGACATGGAATCGTCAATGAAGTCATCTTCTGACTTCAGAGGGTCTGTCCTGCCAAGGAATCTGCCCTCAGCAGGTTGGGTATTGAAGAGGAGGCACGGAGTCATTGAACTACTGGACAGATGCACAGATACACAAAGGAACTTTATCTGAGGGGCAAAGCTTAATTCTTCATTTTATTTTTCTTTCTGTTGCTTATTCCTACTCTGTTTTTCTCTGTTCTGTTCTTCTACCCTGTTGTTTTCCTTCTTCTTCCCTGATACTTTCCTTCTCCATCTTTCCTGATGTTTCCTTCTATACCTTTCTTGATGTTTTCCTTTTACATCTTTCCTTCTACTTCTCTTATTTTTCTCTTATTCTTTTTATACCTCCTAAGACAAAAACTTGTACACAAGAAAAGATTACCTCACAACCACAAGTTACATATTTTCAAAAAAACAATTTAAAGTCTTTATACAGGAAGAAATGATATTATGATCATAAGTTACATGGTTTTTCTTAGAAGCCAACAAATAGTTAATATTTTTCTTTGTATTAATTTTCCCACCATAATATCTTCACCCCAAAGCAATGATTCTTTTATAACTGATTAACCAAGTTTTAAGCGAGCCAAATATATTTCAGCCAGTTCCCTTTGTACTGACAGGTAGTTGTTTGTCATTATCAAGAAAGGATTAATCATTTTATTATTTACCTCAAAAAGTAATCTTATAAAAAATCTTAGAATAACCACAATTCTAAACTTTTATATATAAAAAACAATCAGTCATTTATACTTTAAGTCCTCAGAGTGCATACCCACTCATGAACAAATTTTTATTAAATCATACCAGGAAACTGAGTACAAAAATTGGTACAAGAAATAAATCATAAACTTTGGTCACCAACCCATGTTTAGCAAGAAAAGTATGTCAGATAGTAATAACCAGGCTACCTTTGTTCTTGTTCCTTGACCCCAATGAGTCCCCACTCAACTATTAAAAGTTTGTCTTTCTTTTTCTTTTTTTTTTCTTTTGGTTTTTCAAGACAGGGTTTCTCTGTGTAGCTTTGCGCCTTTCCTGGAGCTCACTTGGTAGCCCAGGCTGGCCTCGAACTCATAGAGATCAGCCTGGCTCTGCCTCCCGAGTGCTGAGATTAAAGGCGTGCGCCACCACTGCCCGGCAAAAGTTTGTCTTTCTAAACTTTAAATTGTATCCCAAGATTTTCTATATCAAAGCGATTAACAAAAACATCTTAATCTAACTTCTCTAAAAATATACATCTCTAAATTCTTTCTAAGGGTGGTGGTTGATTCATTAGTCTATTTTAGCAGCAATGCTTAGAAAAAGCCAACCACTATTATTGTAAGTACCAGTGACAATGCCTACTGAAGGGCTAGAAAGGGGCTTAGAGTTTTCATACAACTTATGAAAGACATGTGACTTTGAGGCCAATAAGCAGAGCTACGATCAATAACATCATGAGGTCCTCAGGAAATGTATTCCTCTGGTCTCTGCCTCTCCAAGGCTCATCCAACATGGTTACAATAATTACTGGGCAATTTCCATAAGTTCTAAAGAAGCTTGCTGTTCCTATCCCATGGTCCCCAACACTGCTCTAGATCAGGCCTATCAACAGTCAATCATGAATAGAAGAAGAGCATATAGGATTAACTCTTGGCTTCTGATGGATTCTTCAAGAGGGACAGTCATTGTCTGGTATTACATATATATTGTATACTATGCAATATATTGGGTGTAATATACCCAATAAGGAGCCAAAGAAGTCACAGTGGATAGTTCTAAATCCATGGTAACACAGATGAACCCAGTTAAACTCAGTGGGTCTTAAAAAACTAAACCAAAACAATACCACCAAAATCATGAATTTGGGAAGAGGGAATAGAGGTGGTATAGGAAAGCATGAATTGAAAAGACAGTAATAGAGGTGGGATGGAAATTGGGATTGACTGGTAATAATCAGTGCATGTTATAAAGGTGTGAAATTGTCAGAAGTAAACTCAAGAAAATGTTTTCAAAAGCATGCATCAAGGAAACACCAAAGATAATGAAAGATATATTACAGTATTGTATTTTTATATGATTTAAAACATATAAAATACTAATTAACATTAACAGTATATAAAGATATAATTTTCAACTAGATAAAGAACAAGGAATGGGTTATATAAAGTCAGAGTTTTAAGCACTATTGAACCCAGCTGGCATTAATTGCAACAATGTTCTTAAGACATTAATTCTAACCTCTAGAGTATTCACTCAGAAAATAATAAACTATACAGGAAGTAGAAGAAAGACTCAAAACACATTACAAAAATCAGTTCAACACAAAAGTAAGCAGTAATGGAGGAATCAGTGGTATACAGAAAATGAATAAAAAAGTCTCTTACCAGCAACTACTTTTAATATAAAATAATGAACTATTCTAATGAAAAGCAAGTACTGACAGGATGACCTTGAAAACTTGCATAATTGTCTGAAATCTAAACAGATTCTTGTTTATAACCAATGCCACAGAAATGTTGAAACTACAATTTTGCAAGAAGACTTCCATGCATATAGTGAACAAAAGAGATCAGAAGTGAGTCTAAAGATATTAAATAAAAGTTTTTGAAAGAAAATAAAAAATGGTATCAGAGCAAAGAAGGCCATTATGTATTAACTAAAATATCAGACCATCGGGAAAAGTGTGGTATTGCATTATGTTGAAATGAAGGCTGATGATGGCACTGAGGCAGGTGAAGGGAAAGATGATGAGTTTGGGAAAGTGAGAAAGGAAAAATCTCTAGTCTAAACCAGAGAGGTTTCAGGACCATGGACAGAGACAGACGTTCCACCTGTGTTCATGTCTTCACCATGTCTCTGTTAGGTAGGGCGAAGGTCATCAGTGAAAAGGAGTAATGAGGCTTGTTTGGGCCGCGGACTCAGCCAGCTTGTAAGTTAATAATATTGTAGTAATGACTGGAAGAAAAATTCCTACATTAACTTTTCAAACTTGGTCTACTGAATGATTTTTTCAACTACATAGAATAGACATAGAGCACTATTCTTATGCAGTATGACCCACAGAAGAAAATGAGGGGAGAAAGACGGGGGGCGGGGGATTCAACAGAGCTGAAAATTAAATGTGACCAATTATAATACTATGTTTCAGAGAACACAGTTGCCAGGAAGTATGACTGATAAGAAATGGGAAACCAGTTAAAACAAGGGTGCGGCCAGCTGAGTGATTGTATAGTTAATATTGGCCTAACAGAATTAACTGACTTCTTAACTTTGTCTTGGGAACTGTTTGTTAACATCAGATTCATATCCATTTCCTTGAGCATATACCTTCACTTAATACAATAAATAGAAAAAAATCAAACAATGCTTCCACAGCCCATTCTAAGTAGCTTCCTATTTAGGAATTTGATTCCCACTAGGAGACATTCCTTGAGGGTTTGAAAGACAAGAGTCATGTAAATCCAAGTTTGTGCCAGCTCTATGTTGCTTTCTAGGAGAAAAGTGTGAAGAATATTCTAGTAGCAGCGCTTCATGCCAATGTCCAATCCTTGGTGTGTGTGTGTGTGTGTGTGTGTGTGTGTGTGTGTGTGTGTGTGTG